>SJYX01010215.1:6026-16109 GCA_006410675.1 Oreotragus oreotragus
TATCTTAATCTTTTTTTTTTTTTTTTTTTTACTTTACAATATTGTATTTGTTTTGCCATACATTGACATGAATCTGCCATGGGTGTACATGTGTTCCCCATCCTGAACCCCCCTCCCATCTCCCTCCCCATCTCATCCCTCTGGGTCATCCCAGTGCACCAGCCCTGAGCTGTCTTAACCATTTTTAAGTGTAAGGTTCAGTGGAGTTAAGTATAATATATTCACATTGCTGTGTAACAGATCTCCGGACCTTTTCTATTTTGCAGAACCGAAACTCTATCTGTAAAACAATTCCCCATTTCCCCTCCCATCGTCCCTAATAAGCACCATCCTACTTTTTATATATGAATTTGACTATTTTAGATACCTCATAGAAGTAGAATCACACAGTATTTATCCTGTTGTGACTGGCTTATTTCACTTAGCATAATGTCCTCAGTGTTTATCCATGGTGCAGCATGTGTCAGAATTTCATTCCTTTCAAAGCTGAATAACATTCCATTGTATATACAAGCCACATTTTTATTTATCCACTCATCTATCAAACATCACATTTAAAAAATCCATTCATCACTTGCTGGGCATTTTTATTGTTTCCACTTTGGGGTTATTATGAACACTGCTATGAATATTCTTGTACAAGTTTTTTTTTGGATTTAAAATTTTAACACCAAAAGCATTTCGTATTGGGGTGTAGCTGATTAAAGGTGGTTTCAGGTGAACAGCAAAGGGACTCAGCCATACATATACGTATCTCTATTTTCCCCAAAACCCGTCTCCTATCTAGGCTGGCACATAACATTGAGCAAAGTTACACAATATGTCTTGCTGGGTATCCATTTTATATTCTGTACAAGTTTTTAAATGGCCATATATTTTTCAGTTGTCTTAGATATATTCCTGAGGGTGGAATTGCTGAGTCATAGATAATGTTAAAGTTTTTGAAGAACTGCCAAACTGTTTCCCAAAACAGCTGCTCTATTTTTCATTTCCACTAGCAGTATAACTATTTTAATCTCTCTACAGCTTTGTCAGCACTTGTTATTATCTGTCTTTTTGGTTACAGCCATCCCAGTGGATGCGAGGTAACACCTCATTGTGGTCTGGTTTACATTTCCCTAATGACAAATGATGTCATGTTTATTCTTCAAATGGAGGAGGGAAAGGGATGTGCCCCAGAAAAGTGTTCTAGTAGCTTGATTCTCAATTACTGTGAGGAGATGGAGGAACACAGTGAGTGAGGGTCAACAGGATTGCTCAGGGAAGAATCTAGTATCAATACTGTTGATAATAACATTACTAAAATAATAAGAACTTACAGTACCAGGTACTTTTGTAGGTGCTTTTCCATATTATCTCATTCAATAACATTTGAGGCACTCACACCTCATATCTATAGGAATAACTCCTCTTTTAGACGCATTCTTCAGGGGTTGATTCCTTCAAGGGAGGTCACACTATGAACCCTGCTTGCTCTGACATCGAAACTTTTATTCCTATTGCCTTTTTTTCCCTATGTGTCATGTGCTCTGTCAGTTTTTTTCTGAAAAGGCTGGGACTCCTCTTCCTTTTCTAGTGGACAGCCAGCTCCACCCAGAGTCTCACCTTTCATGTTTACTCCTGGTCTGGAACTGCTTCCTACCACGCAGGGATTAAGAACTGAACATACTTTTTGCTGATTGACTCAGGTTCAAGAGAGAGCCTGAGTCACTGAGAGTGAGGCTTGATCTCCATTTTCTCCCTTCTTCTTTCAGTCAAACATATTCAGTCAGGAGCACTGGACCATACCAGGTGCATCCCCTCTGGTCTACTGCCTCATGGTGAAAGGTCAAAGGACAGCTCTGAAATGCATATAGATTGCCAGTGAGAAGGACTGAAGTGACTGTGGAGGACTAGTTTGAGGTGATCTGCTTCATGGAACACAGCAAAGTGTTAGGGCTGAAAACCAATGGACTAAATTCAGTAATTTCAGATGTTACTGATAACAGCCAAGTCTTTGATCACTACTAATATCAATAACCTCAGATATGCAGATGACACCACCCTTATGGCAGAAAGTGAAGCCTCTTAATGAAAGTGAAAGAGGAGAGTGAAAAAGTTGGCTTAAAGCTCAACATTCAGAAAACTAAGATCATGGCATCTGGTCCCATCACTTCATGGGAAATAGATGGGGAAACGGTGGAAACAGTGTCAGACTTTATTTTGGGGGGCTCCAAAATCACTGCAGAAGGTAATTGCAGCCATGAAATTAAAAGACACTTATTCCTTGGAAAGAAAGTTATGACCAACCTAGACAGCATATTAAAAAGCAGAGACATTACTTTCCCAGCAAAGATCTGTCTAGTCAAGGCTATGGTTTTTCCAGTGGTCATGTATGGATGTAAGAGTTGGACTGTGAAGAAAGCTGAGCACCGAAGAATTGATGCTTTTGAACTGTGATGTGGAGAAGACTCTTGAGAGTCCCTTGGACTGCAAGGAGATCCAACCAGTCCATCCTAAAGAAAATCAGGCCTGGGTGTTCATTGGAAGGACTGATGCTGAAGCTGAAACTCTAATACTTTGGCCACCTCATGTGAAGAGCTGACTCATTGGAAAAGACCCTGATGCTGGGAGGGATTGGGGGCAGGAGGAGAAGGGGACGATAGAGGGTGAGATGGCTGGATGGCATCACTGACTCAATGGACTTGAGTTTGGGTAAACTCCAGGAGTTGGTGATGGACAGGGAGGCCTGGCGTGCTGCAGTTCATGGGCTCGCAAATAGTCGGACACGACTGAGCGACTGAACTTAACTGAAAATTGTTGACCCTTCAATATTTGGGTCAATTTTGTTCTACCAGCTGATTAATTATATCTTAGTCATGCCTCTCAAAGTTCTCCCACAGGTTCACTGTAAGTTTATCAGCTTTCACTTAGTTTTGCTAGCCCACAGTCAACAGAAAGAGTGCTTATCTGCCTGGAGAACATTTATTGAGTCTGGGCACAGGCACATTTTATGGACAATTGAAGGAAAAATGAAAGAAACTTTGAAGTTCTAAGAATAGATTTTAAAAATATAATTGTTAGACATAAAATTCAGGTATAAAAAAGGGATTTGTGCATGACTATTCAAACAGGAGCTTAATTCATTGTAATACACCACATAATTACACCAAGTCACCAGGGAAACAATATGAACAATCAAGTCTGTTTTAATGCTTAACAGAAATTAAATGAAAGGTTCAGACAATAGTAGTATCATATGATCATCTCAGGTATGATTGCTGGGTACTCTCAGACCATGTAGACCTCGTTTTTAGCTTTTAAATACCAGTTTGACTGGTTGCGCATTCCACGCAATGTAGACACTCTTCAGAGGATAAAGGTAATAAGGAAGTGACATTCTGCCTCTCCCACAGTTGTGTACAGAGTAGTATAACATGTTTGAGTTTTGCTGTAGGTTAAATATCAGAAGAAGACTATCCCAAGGAATAGATTAAATTGCATCTGCTAATGTCAGACTATAACAGGCAGGGTCAAGGGGAAAATAGTAAAAATATCTTGGAGTTATTAAGAAATAAGGAAAGAGATCTTTCACCAATTATCTCCTAAAAGTACTGTTACAAATTATTTTCTGCACATTTTCTGACTGAAAATTCTATAAACAGCTTTGAGACATGATGGATTTGTATGCTTTTGGGAACTGCATATAAATTGCTAATATTCTTTTCTTTATCCTCTTTGGGATTTGTGAACATGTTTCTGTTCAGTGCTTTGGAGGAATAAGTATTGGAATATCAATGCACGGATAAGTATACGTGTATATGCTTTGTATGGTTAACCAGAAGTATCTGTAACTGTTCTATGAATTTTACAAAAATACTCAGCAGATTTTTACTTAAAAAATAGAAACATAATTTAGGCAGAGTCACTACCAATGACCATTCAAAAATGATTTTTCAGAGTTGGCAACAGAACATAGTGTTGACACTGATGGTTGTAAACAATGTTGAGGAGAGATTCATTCTTTGAAAGTTTCACTTTTCTTCCTGCTTTGTATCATGTCTTGTACCTGAGGAGAATGAAAAAAATTTTTTTTCCCACTTGAAGTTTTGATCTACTTGGTACTATCATATCTTGTAGGGTTAAAATATATAGAAAATCAAAATATAGACATCCGTATATTGACTAGATACAAATAATTCAGATTTTAATAACTCCAGGAGAACCACTAAAAGTATAATATTAAGAAGATTATTAGGGTAGTGACCTTTTTCTGTATGATACTGTAAATACATAGCATATACGTTAGTCAAAACCTATAATGTATAACAGAAAGAGTGAAAGTCACTGAGTTGTGTCTAACTGCTTGCAACCCCACGGGCTATACAGTCCATGGAATTCTCCAGGCCAGAATACAGGAGTGGGTAGTCGTTTCCTTCTCCAGGGAATCTTCCCAACCCAGGGATTGAACCCAGATCTCCCACATGGCAGGCAGATTCTTTACTGCCTGAGCCACCAGGGAAGCCCAAGACTACTGGAGTGGGTAGCCTATCGCTTCTCCAGCAGATCTTCCCGACCCAGGAATCGAACGGGGGTCTCCTGCACTGCAGGCAGGTTCTTTACCAACTGAGCTACCAGGGAAGCCTATACACAAAGAAACTCTATGTAAATCATGAACTTTAGTTAATGTGTCAAACTGGCTAACCAACTGTAACAAATGTGCCATAATAATGCAGAATGTTAATAATAGAGGGAATGGGGGGAGGACATGGGAGTAAGTGGGAATTCACCGTACATTCTGCTTAAATTTTCTGTAACCTAAAACTATTCTAAAAAATAATGCATATTAATTTAAAAAATCACCTGAATGTAAAACCAAAAAGCAAACTGAGTATAACTTCTAAAGAGAAAAATGGAACAATAAAGGAAGACAAAAAGTAGAGGAAAAGAAACAAAACAGGTGGGAAAAATAGCACAGATTCAAACCCCAATATGTCTTTACCAACATCAAATATAAAAGGGCGACTCTGATTAAAAGCTTGCCAGATCTGAATAATTATAAAATTTATAATATATGCAATTAATAAGAAAGATGTCTAAAACGTAAGGATAGAGAAAAGTTAAAAGTGATAAAGATGGAAAATATATACCATTTAAACATTGAGTAAAATAAATCTGGTGTAGCTATAACAATATTGGAAATAGTAGTTAGAGTTCATGTTATACTTTTTAATGATAAAAAATTCAATTTACCAGAAAAATATAAGAACCTAAATTTATAAGCACCTAATAACATAGCCTCAATTACATATATACAGCATAAATTGACAATAATATTGGAAAACTTGAATAACATGTTTAACAAACCTGATCCAGTGGACATATTTAGATACTTCTCAGTAACCGAAGAATAAATATTTTTTCAATCCCAATTAATTCACTCACAGCAATTAACTTATATGTTGCATCATAAAACAAGTAAATACATTTCAAAGATTTGAAATCTTGTTCTAGGAGTAAAGTGCAATCAACTTCTGATAGAAAACCCATTGCTTTTCTGGAGGGAAAAATCACAGAAAGTGACTTGGTCAAATGTCAGATGCTGAAGAGTGAAGGGGAATCCTCAAAGAGGGAAGGTCTGTGCATGAACTGCACATGCCTTAGGTTGCCTTCTGAATCATGCATTCATAGGTCAGATTCGAACTAGCAGTAGCAAAAAGAAGTGACCACAGAAGGCAAGAGAGAGTGCTCACAGTTCAAATCTAACCATGTTAACAGCCAGTTAAACAAAAACAAGCACATCATCACTTGTCAGAAGAATATGACAGAACAGTCTGCACAGCACAGTATTTATGATGTTCAAGATACAATCAAAATTATCCTAGTTACAGAAAACCTGCTGCTGCTGCTGCTGCTGCTAAGTCGCTTCAGTCGTGTCCGACTTTGTGCGACTCCATAGACGGCAGCCCACCAGGCTCCCCCGTCCCTGGGATTCTCCAGGCAAGAACACTGGAGTTGCCTTCTCCAGTGCATGAAATTGAAAAGCGAACGTGAAGTCGCTCAGTTGTGTTTGACTCTTCGGGACCCCATGGACTGTAGCCCACCAGGCTCCTCTGAAAATGCAACTCATTTAAATGGAAAAGACAANGCTGCTGAGTCGCTTCAGTCATGTCCGACTCTGTGCGACCCCAGAGACGGCAGCCCACCAGGCTCCCCTATCCCCGGGATTCTCCAGGCAAGAACACTAGAGTGGGTTGCCATTGCCTTCTCCATCCCACTTGCTAAGGAGCAGCTAAGCCCATGGGCCACAACCACTGGGCCCACTTGCTGCGACTACTGAAGCCTGTGTACCTAGAGCTCATGCTAGGCAACGAGAGACGCCACGGCAGTGAGAAGCCCCCGTGCCCCAGCTGGAGAGCAGCCCCCGCTCGCTTCAACCAGAGAAGAGTGCAAGCAGCAGCAAAGACCCAGCGCAGCCAGAAGTAAATAGACCGGTGGATAAACGAGACTCGAAGAAACGAAGATCGTCATCTTTCCGGCTGCTCTAGAGTCTAGATCTAGTACTCGGACACAGGTGGAAAAGTCATCATCTGCGGCAGGTTTATCACGTGCCAAGTATTATACTGTTTGACTTACACTGATTCTCGTAACTACTCTTCAAGGCAAGTATTGCCATCTTTTCGTGGGTGAAGGCTCAGAGAGGTTAAGAAACAAGGAGAAGTTCTCACGGCTAAGAAGAGGTAGAGCCAGTGTTGACTGAAGCCTGGTTGACTTCAAGAACGTTCTTCGTATTAATACTATTCCAGGCTCTGTCACCTCCAGTCTTTGGCAACAGTGCCCTCTCTAAAGCTAATCATTCTTTGACAGCATAGGATTCTTTGGAAGGGAAAGTCAAATACTATGCCATTTAATTCATTGAAGGCAAGAATGCTTTACAACAACAAATTAGATCCTAAAAGGTCTTAATTCTTTATGAAGGAAAAGAAAAGAACAGTTTTCTGGTTATAAATTGGGTTTTATTGAAAAGAGAAGTGTGGAACTCCCCTGGCCGTCCGATGGTTAGGAATCCGAGTTTCTACTGCAGGGGGCTGGGTTCAATCCCTGGTGGGGAACAAAGATTCCACAAGCCTCAGGCATGGCCAGAAAGAAAAGCAATCACAGAATCTCTTTTAGTTTTAGGATATATATACATATATATCATTTTAAAAATGAGTTTGTGCTGTATAGACAGCTTTCCTCCCAATAGGTAAGCTTTTCACCTGTCTTTAAACATGTATTTTCAAAAGCATACTTTTTTTTTTTATTCTGCACTTCCTGGCTGGTGGGATCTTAGTTCTCTGACCAGGAATCAAACCCCGGCTCTCTGAAGTGGAGGCTTGAAGTCCTAACCACTGGGCTGCCAGGGAGATCATCCCAAAACATACTTTTTATTGTCTGCATAATATTCAACAGAATGGGATACAAACATTTGAATTTACAGAATTTAAAAGTTGTAACATCTCTATTCACTTGAATTTATTCCTTCCTCCTTTGTGTTTGTGCTGGGCAAATGTTTAGGGATCCCTACTAGCGCACCTTCCCCATCTATCACCAAAGAAGTGTGGTAGTAAAAAGTCTTGAGTGACACGCACATGTTAATCATGGGACTGCAGTTACAGGCTGCATCAAGAGCCTTGGAACACGATGTCAGGTATCTTATCTACAAGGAGCTGGTGGGCCCAAGTGAAAGAACCAGGAGTTCAGGTTCCCCCATGCAGCATCATTAGTAAGAGTCTCAGGAAACCTGTTTAGATATTCCTCCTCTACCAGCAATCAAAATAGAAAAGACGTGTGAGAGAGGAAACAAGGAGATTCATGGGAATGGGGATGGCTGGAAAAACCTTGAAACCTACCCTGAATTTGTAAAATAGCAAACAGAGAGTCTGTCCGGCAGGGTTGCTGAGAGGCGCTTGGCATACTCAACAATGTTGTCGTGGAGGAATCGAGAATTTGTATTTAGTAGTTCCATCTGTTTCTGGGCAGCTTTGACCACTTCTGGGTGGCAGTGTCCCACTAAAATTTAAAAGACAAAAGTACTCAAAATGAGTTACAATTCGAGATGCCTGGGAAGTGAGGCAGATTCTGAAGCAAAAAAAAAAGAAAAGTTGATCCTGTTCCTCTCCCACATTTTGTTCTAGCTTTTCCCAGCCTAGGACTAAGGGCCCTGTTCAGCCAAGGAACTGAAGCCACTGCAAATCCTGGGACAAATATTAACGGTGCCAAGGCCGCCTTAATCCATAAATGTATCCTTCAAAGCACAACAAAGACAGCACATTACCATGGGCAACATTGTTGATGCAATCCAAGTACTGGTCACCTTTCTCGTCAAACATGTACTGCCGCTGGGCTCGCACTATTTTGATGGGATCCGCAGCAAAGAAAACTTTGCATGAAGGCCTAGAAACAGTGAAAGGAAACACTTTGGTCTGGTAGGACAGCTCAGTGTTTTCGCTTCTCAGTCAAGCTCACGATGGGTGGAAAATTACAATTACATAAAAGAAAGGGAAAACACAACCTAGGTGACATACTTTTTAAATTTCATATTAGCCTGGAAAGTTTTACCTTAATCCCCCATCTGTGACATTGCTCACATTTCTTATGCTTGTTATATTAAATTTGCCATGATCTGACAATACTTTTTAGAGGCACATGGATCAACTCTAATTACACAAACCAATAACTAATTTTCCTTTGGGAAATTTTGTTCAACTAGGAAAAAAACCCCAATTTTTTTTGAGCCTTCCTATATATTAAGAACCGATAGCTATTACAAATATTATCTCATTGAATCCTTCCAACAATAATAAAATAAGAGTTATTATCATTCTCACTTTTATAGGTGAGAAAACAGGCACAGAAAAATTAAGAAGCTCCGTTCAAGCCAATAAGAGAGAAAACCAGAATTTGGAAGTAGATTTTTGTCTTGATTGTAACTAGATTAACCAAAGTGACCACTTTGAAATGTATGGAAATATTGAATCACTATGTTGTATAGTGGACTTCCCTGGTGGCTCAGATGGTAAAGCGTCTGTCTACAATGCAGGAGACCCGGGTTCGATCCCTGGGTTGGGAAGATCCCCTGGAGAAGGAAATGGCAATCCACTCCAGGACTATTGCCTGGAAAATCCCATGGACAGAAGAGCCTAGTAGGCTACAGTCCATGGGGTCACAAAGAGTCACACAAGACTGAGCGACTTCACTTCACTTCACTTCATGTTGTATAGTAGGAATTAACATAGTGTTGTAGGTGAATTACACTTCAAAAATAAACTCACAGAAAGATGAGATTACATTTCTTGGGAAGAACTGGGAGGCAGGGAAATCAGATGAATATAGTCAAAAGGTGCCAACTCCCAGTTATAAGGTAATTAAGTACTATGGATATAGTACTTATATATACATAGTACTTATAGTACACTATATAGTACTATATAAGTACTTTAAATGTACAACATGATAATGACATCTTACCTTTTAACATGATTGATTATAACACTGCTGTATGTTTTATATGAAAGTTGTTAAGAAAGCAAATCCTAGGGGATTTTCTATTTTGTATTAATGGGATGATGGATGTTCACCAAACTTAACTGTAATAGTAATTTCATGATGTAAGTCAAATCGTTATGATGCGAAACTCAAACTTAATACAGTGCTGTATGTCAATTACATACCAATAAAACTGGAAGAAAAAAAAGAAGACTGTCTTATGCCATTGCCCAAAATAGAGCCTGCTTGTCATCTAATCTCTCCCTCAAACCTACTTGTAAAGAAATGAATAGCACTAAAAGCTACTACAAATAACTTAGTGTTAAATAGTGTGCAGGAGATTTTACAGATTATTTTCATGTCTTTTAATTGGTTCTTGTTCTGCAGCAAATGGATTTTCCATTCTTAAATAATACAATCCAATTATTATTCTAGCCTTTTAACCCACTCTTTTGAGTCTAATAAAATGTCATCCCTATTTATGGTTACTTGGATGGCTGTACAAGTTTTAGCAACATGAAAACATTACAAACATTTCTGATCTTGGCTCCATGGATGTTTAGAAACTAAGCAAAA
>SJYX01010216.1:0-99778 GCA_006410675.1 Oreotragus oreotragus
GCTCAGTCGTGTCGGACTCTTCGCGACCCCATGAACTGCAGCCTACTAGGCTCCTCCACCCGTGGGATTTTCCAGGCAAGAGCACACGTTGCTAAAACCTATTGGCATTGGTTTTACTCCTTTCTTGCGTCCCGGCCTCCAGGTCTGACTTTAATTGTTGCATACTAAACTCTCAGTTTCTTAGTTTGATATTTGCTGCAACTTGTCTCATGATTGCTACAGAATAACTCTGTGCTACTCTTCCATTTACAAAGCTCAAATTAAACAACTGATTCTAGTGAAATACTTTTCTGTCCTTCTTGGGCTAATGTGTTAGTATTTATTCCAGAGACTATCCCATTTCTGATGTCAGAGCAAACTGTTTCAGGTAACCAGACTTCCCATTTTTTTTGCTAGTGTTAGTGACCAGACAGAATCAACATATGACATCTCTGATTCTCCTGCATTAGGAAGCCTGTCATTCTATCATAAAATGGAATTTGATCAATTTGAAAAATATTATGAAGAAATTCTGTTCTGCTCTTCTTGCTATTACAAAATTCTACAAGCTGATTTTACCTGACATATTCTTATCTAATATCTTCAACCAAAATTTGTAACAGATGGGTAGGTATCTTTCTTTCATGTTGTTAAAGGAACAAAGATCAGGTTAAGAACTGGGTCATGAAATAGAAAAAAGAACTGGGTCATGTATTCATTATTGCAAATTTCAAGTTATAGAGTGATCATTTAACAAGTTTCTGTGGAATTGAATTTCTTTTCCATGTTCTAGATTACAGTTTCATGTACAGATATGGTGTACACTGAGGAACAGAAAATAGGAATCCTGCCTTAAAATACCTAGACATTCCCCCAGAAAAGTCTTAGGCCTTAAATTCTGAATAGGTTAAACTGTGACATTCAGGCAAGGATAATCTGCCCAAACTCAAAAAGTTATTTGTGAATGTATGTGTGCCTGTGGGGGTGTATAATATTTTGAGATTATATACCATATTTTTAAAATATATGATTAGGAAATATATCAAAGAAACAGAAATTATTTTCATGCTGGCATATACAAAATGTGTAATAATGATGAAAATATTCCTATTCAATCTTCAAGAATATGGGAAAGCCTTATGTATTTATTTGATCTTCATTCCCTGATCAGGATTGAACTTGTATCCCCTGCAGTGAAAATGAGGGACCTTAACCAGCGGATGGCCATGGGAGTCCCAAGCCTTATCTGGATAAACAACTTAGAATTTAATTAGGAAATAGTGATGGATCTGTAGGACTGGGTCTAGGAAGGTTTTGTATTGCCTTGTTATAGAAAGAATGAGATGGAGAGTGATTTGGATGGCAACTTGGAAGGGATCCGGTGAACAGGAATGGGCAGGAGTGCAGTACATTTAATGGTGTACATTTACTTTGGGATGCAGCCTACTGACTAATTAGCCCAGAGAGGAAAATCTTAATGCCACGCTATTTTTTTTTTTCCTGGAAAACCATAGAAACAAAAACATTTGCCTTAATTTTAAATATCAGTTTAATTTTAGCTTTTGCTTATTTTTGATGTTCATTTTCTCTGAATTCATTTTACTGACATTTTGCTCCTTTGCCTCATAGAGTTTAGGAAAAGATTTGAAGACACTAAATCAGCTATCAACAACCATCCAAGACTTTGGAATGAAACAGGAAGCAAAGAAACACTCGACAAGTTATATTTAAGCTTGAGTGAAGTCTATAGTATGGGCCACTCTTTAAGGGGCAGCTAAATTTTTACATGAAATAGGATGGCGTGACTATTCTGTAAACCAGAACTATAATATTTAATATTGTTATCACAACAAGGAATAAACAATTGCTTAAGGAAATGGGTGATCCTGGTTCTCTGAGCTACAGTGCTGACTCAGTCATGCAGAACTAATTTCCTGGCGGTCTCTGAATGCACATAAAGCTGCTCTGTAGCTGCCGCTGACAATGAACTAGTGACTGGAAAAAGGAATCTTAAACACAGTCACATCTCCTCACTGTTAAAATCCTGTTCACAAAGCGGCCTGATGTAATATGCTACATGACAGGAATAGCATTTTTTAAAAATGGCTAAACAGTATACAAAATTTCTCATCTTCCTTTTTGGGGAATGTTGCTAGGCAACTGTATCATTTATATATATTTATTCCTCAGAGCACCAAAAGTCTGTTCTGGCTATTTTTTTCCAATGAATACTTAAATGTTGAAAAGTTTGTTGGATACATGATTTTATAGTAAATATTTGCCATGACATCTTAAATGAGACAATTGTTTAAATTTAGAATATCATTTTTTAAAGTCCTAAAACAATTTAAGTAGAGAATTTTATAGGAAGAGTGCTAATATCTGATATGTAAAAGAAATACATCACTTTAACCAACTTGTAACCTAATTACAAAGGCTGACTTGCTAATTAGTGTTTATCGATCGGGATGCATCACATGACTGAGTTTGTTTAAATTGCAAATATTAGAGCCACACTGATTTCTCAGGCTTTACTACTTGGCAGAAAACAAAGCTGAAAGTTGCATCATACAGTCACCCCATGTGGGTTTTGCAAGGGACTGGTTGTACTGGCGATCCTTCTGGGCACATAACAAGACTTTACTGCCCTCTAGTAGTTACAGGATTTGCCATGTTCATTTGACAAATTGGTTGTATTTAGGAATTTAGAGATATCTGAGAGAAACATAGCTTCAATATCTAAGAGGAAAGATTAAATGTGTTAGATGTGAAGATAAGACTAGATAATTTTTTTTTATCATTCTCATCTGAGTTGAGCATTAATGTAAAATTCAATTAGGATATAGTCATATTGGTTCCTTCTTTCTTATCTTATTTGACTCACCTTTTCATCATGTGTGATACCTTCTAGTCAACATCAATTTTTGAAACAAATTTAATATGAGGAAATAGGTTCTTTTATGTATTAGAAAATATGGTATAGAATAAAACAAGTTGGGGCTGTAAAATACACAGTTGATTACAGCAGATTTATTAAATCCAAAATATGTGCTTAACATCTTTATTAAATTGGTTATTAATTTTAAACAAAATAAAAAATACTTTCACTTAATTTAAAAATACTAGGGCTTATTAACTTAGTAATATACTCATCAGAGTATTTTTTCAATCCATAAAGCCCTGGAAACTTGGAGTTAAAAGGAATCTTATTTAGTCCTATAATTCAGGAAAATTTTAAAATNATAACATTTAAGAGACAGATAATGTAACATTAAATCTACCTCCCAAGTTGTTTTTTTTTCCTGTTATTCCTTAGCATATAATAGCAGCGCTTTGAATAAATCTATATAAGCACACTGTGCCAGCTATGCAATACTCTCGAATGTGACGGTACAACTGCAACAACGGTAAATATCCTCTTGGTCAGCATCCCTATTTACAGAAGAGAAAACAGAGCATCCTCAACCTACCACATATAGTTTTTTCCACAGCTCCAGTAAACCCCTGATTAATGACCTCCACTTGCAAAGGAGGCTACTTACCTTAACCATGAAATAATGAATGCTATTGATCCAACAAGCTACTGCTATAGAGTGTTATTGATCACCCAATCTTTGGTTAAAATGGTCCTCATTTAGCAATTTCACTGTTGCAAACACCTGGAGCAAAGCATGCTCATAATTAAAAAGAGTTTGGGAGAGTTAAAGTGAGAGGTGATGGACAGAGATCTCGGCTTTCCACCATTTATTCTTGCTTCTGAGCTATTATTTGTGTCAGGAGGGATATTGATTTTCTATAAAAATAAGAAAACAAGAGGCACCAAGGGGCCGCAGAAGGTCAGCTTGGGCTAGAGAAGGAGGAGGGAGGTTCAGCACTCTATCTCTGTCATTTGGCTTCTAAGAGAAGAGAATATTTTCTTTCCTGTGAGATTGGCTTCTAATATATCACCTTAGGAAGGCTCCTGACTGCGACTTCAGGCTACCACCAAACCAATTCACTTAAGAAAGAAAAGAAGCTAAATTATATTCAAGGGGAACAAATGAATGATGTTAGTGAAGAATAAAGCAAAAGTGGGCTATGACTCACCTAATTAATAGTCACTGTACAGACAATTTGAATAAAGATCAGTAGAAAGTAATTTTACAAAAGAGTTGATCCATTCTAGAGTGGAACACACATGGATAGAAAAAATTAAAATAATAATTGAGCTTTTTACATCATAACCCCTTTCAGTCCCTTAGAACTCTTGAGGGATTGGTTGGTACAGAATTGAAGAACAGAAACAGAAAAGCAAAAAGAATTATAGGTTAAATTTAAAAGCATTTGTAAGCAGAATAAATGTTAAGGAAAGTAGAAATAAAGTTCTCTGATTGAGACACAGATTTTCAAACCTAAAACACCTAATATATGCTTTTTAAAAGAACTATTCACTAAGCAAAGTAAAGCTTAATGATCAACTTCATCCTAATAATTTTACAAACTGGATCATATATTCTGCCAACCCTCAAAAACACTGATATACAGTTCTACACTTTGATCTGTATGCAAACTGGCACATCCAAGCAGATTTATGAAAGAGTAACAACCAAGAGGATTCTTAAAAGGATTTCTTTTAACGCAGAGAAAGGTTGAAAATTTTTGACAGAATCAACTCACTAAGACAGTATAACATCTAAATCATGAACTACTGCCTATTTAAAACGTAGGCTAATTCTAGTCCTGTTCATAGGGTGTATTTAATAATCTAAGGCAGAGATTTTGGTTCCAACTTACTACTGACAGGCAGACCATAACGTGCACTCAAAGTATAACTAAGAATCACCATGAGACTTTCCTGGTGGTCCAGCAGTTAAGACACTGCACTTTCATTGCAAGGGATGCAAGCTCCTGTTCAAAGAACTAAGATCCCATATGTCACATGGCATGGCCCAAAAAAAAAAAATCACCCTCCATCCTCACAGAGTATATTTAGGGGGAAAAAANCTGCACTTTCATTGCAAGGGATGCAAGCTCCTGTTCAAAGAACTAAGATCCCATATGTCACATGGCATGGCCCAAAAAAAAAAAATCACCCTCCATCCTCACAGAGTATATTTAGGGGGAAAAAATACCAACCACATCTGTTTGTAACTAAGATGAATCAGCATCAGTCGAGGTGAGTTGAAGACCCCTAAATACGCTCTAAAGAATTTTTCTCATTCTACCTCTGCTGCTTCTCCACCCAATACTCCCTTAGCTACAAGGATTTTGGTGTCCAAAAATTCCTGTTCTTTGAAAGAACTCTGAAGTTATGGGTCAGGAAGATAGCCCCAATGTGGGAACAGGTCTCCTCAATTTGAAAAGAGAAGAATTTCCTAAGAGTTGCTGCCTACTTCAATTTACCCAAGCTCTCAGATAACTAGATATGTACTGTCACAATCTGACTAGAATGTGTGGCAGACGTATTGGGGGTAAGAAGGACCTAGAAAGACTCAAGTGCCTCACTGCCAAGTTACAGGCTCTGTATCTGCAACCATACTTGGGCTGTGATCTTACAGAAAACAGAGTTAACAGTCACTCACGCACGCAATTAAGTCACAGTTTAACAAGAAATTCTGGGGAAGAAATACATACACCCAAAAATATCATCCCAAAAGCAGTTGTTGTTGTTGTTTAACTGTCACTCTTAATAGTAAGATGATTATTATTTGGTATGTAAGCTTGATATTGAAACAAACTTGAACACCTCAATTGAGGGTTTCACCATTATGAAAGGATACAAGTTAACTAAGCGTTTCTTGTCTGATTAAATATAGCATGATGAGAGGGGAAAAAAAGGGTTTATAATCCAAAATCATACATTTAAATGGGGTGAAAAGGCCCTAGAATATACAGCAGAGGAACATCAGGAAAGCCAAATTATAAGCCTACCAAGTCTGACTCTCTGCAACCCTATGGACTATAGCCCACCAGGTTCCTCTGTCCATGAGATTTTCTAGGCAAGAATACTGGAGCGGGTTGCCATTCCCTTCTTCGGGGGATCCTCCCGACCCAGGGATCAAACCCATGTCTGTCTCTCACATCTCCTGCAGTGGCAGGGGTGTTCTTTACCACTGAGCCACCTGGGAAGCCCCACCTAGTTGCACAGCCTGGCAAACATAAACTTAGTAAGAAAAAATTGTAAAGCTGTACCCATGAAAGGTACAGGCGTACAGACCTGAACAGCTTTTCCTATTCCTGACAAAGTCTCACCTTGAAGTTCCTAAGATTTACACCTTTGTTTTTCAGACAAATGTCAGAAGAAGCAAAACCCTAAGAAAGATCATCTGTTCTATTAGTTGTAAAAGTTAAGCTGAGACAGAAAAGTGCCATGGAAAAAAGCAAGCTCAAAGAGCAATCAAACACAGTGGTTACCTATGAGCTATGGAATTAGGTTTGATTCCCAGCTTTGCTACTAGATGACCTTGGGCCAATTATCTCCACACTCATAAGCTCTATTTCCTCGTCTATAAAATACAAACAGTGGCCCCTACCAGACAGGGGAGTTGTGAACATTAAAAAAGAATATATGTTCTGCACAACAGTACAGGGCCTGGCTCACAGTTAGTGCTTATTAAATGCTAACTAACACTGTTAAGGGCTTCCCTCATAGCTCAGTCGGTAAAGAATCTGCCTGCAATGCAGGAGACCCGGGTTCGATTCCTGGGTCGGGAAGATCNTTAAAAAAGAATATATGTTCTGCACAACAGTACAGGGCCTGGCTCACAGTTAGTGCTTATTAAATGCTAACTAACACTGTTAAGGGCTTCCCTCATAGCTCAGTCGGTAAAGAATCTGCCTGCAATGCAGGAGACCCGGGTTCGATTCCTGGGTCGGGAAGATCCTCTGGAGAAGGAAATGGCAACCTACTCCAGTATTCTCGCCTGGAGAATCCCATGGACAGAGCAGCCTGGCGGACTACAGTCCCTGGGACCACAAGAGTAGGACAAACTTGGCGACTAAACCACAATAGTAACAGTAATACACTGGTCCTCAGTTAGAAGTACTCAACCCTACGAGGGAGCACCCATGAAGGCATTTGTTTTGATACTATGAAGGGTGGTGGGAACTACATAGGATGCCAAACACGGGACATCCCTCTTCACAAAGAGCTGCCTCACCCAAAACACCAACAGTATCAGCACGGAGAAACAGACATCACCCGTTAATATTCATAACAATATTAAAGCATCAAGCTGGGGAGTATCGATGTTTCTAGGACTACCTATTTGAGATGCAAAAAATTTTAAAGTCACCCAAAACTACACTGACATTTTAAGCATGCACCCATCAGAGACAGATTTTGCTGGCTCAATGACATTTGGTGTAAGACTAATGGGATTCAGTACTGTTACTTTCAAAGTCTACCATGTGTTCTGACAACTTGAATGTCAGCCATTAAAATAAACTCAATACAGTTAAACTGTAAGTAGTAGAGAACACAAATAGAGCCCAGAAATATTACTATCTAAAACCATGATTCTTAATGGGTAAAGGCAGCTTACCAAGAACATTTACAAATTCCATATGCCTGGCACCAGCATTTTCTCTCCCATGTGCGCACGTGCATGCATGCACACACACACACATCTCTGCTGAGGCCCTGGTTCTAAAGAATAGTTATGTATGTATGAACTGTGTGGTATAAAGAGCAGCAAAATGTTTTTAAAATAAAACTCTTGGCTATGCTTTTGAGGTAGACGTTTTAAATAACTTTCAGAAACAAATGTGTTGCTATAAAATATAGCCTTCTTGATATAGGGTAACAGGATCATTAAGCCAGAGATAAACACGACCTGACTGGTTAAAAGAAAGCTACAAAGTCAGTACATCAGAGGCTAGTTTGAAAGAAAGTTGAAATCATCAAGACTGTGGATTTGTGCTCTGGGTAAAATTAACCAGGAAAATCTTTTGACTTAGTAAGGGAGATCTCACCATTCTGACATGTTCTCATCAGAGCCCTGTTTTTGTTCATCTGCTTCACACTCCATCCTTTCTTTCCTTCCTGTTTTGCTTAGGAAAGTCCTGTTTTCTGCTGATTCACACAACCCGTGACCTGATGAGGTCCATGGAGTATTCTCCTTCCAGCGGGACAGACGCTGCTTCTTGGCCGACTTGAACCTGCAGCCTCTCTCATAGCTCCAATCTGACACCTTGAGCTTCTGCTGAAGGCTGGCGGCCACCTCTGACGTCACTCGCTTCACCTTGCGCCGGCGCCTGAGGGGTCGACAGGGTGCATTTTCAGTAAAGGAGTCAGATTCATGCCAAGAATGCTGCTTACTCTTAACAATGGCGTTGAGAGCTGGGTGCCGTTTGACTACCATTGTGTCATCAGAGTCACTGAAATTGGTGACCGGGGCCATTTCTCGACAGTCCTTGAGAGCCTCATCCAGACTGGACTCAGAGGCCTCACTGTAGCAGCAAGTATGCTCCGCCAGATGAGTGAAGTCTGAACGGCGCTTCCGGCCTCTCCGTTTGCGAAGCTGCCGCCTCTGCTGCCGCGGGCTCAGGGCCATCTCCTCCCAGAGCTCACCAAGCTTATTCTGCTCAGATGTCTGCTCCAAGGCTGAGGCTAAGTCATGAACCAGCTCATCCATGAGGCCACATCTACCTAAAGGAGGTTCAGAAGAAAAGAAAACAAGAGAAAGACTGAATAGGATCTGCTGCTTTAGGATAATTTTTTAAATAGACCGTGGCACTGCAGAGTCCACTCTATCTATAGAAAATTCACCTGCATTCACTTGGCTACTGTTAAGATTCTACTCCTGTCATCCATGCACCGTGGATGCATGGATCGTCCATGCATCTGGCCCTTGTTAAATGCCTAGAGCCATCATGTTCTTAAGCACAAAAACTCAAAATACTCACCAGATGACAAGTGGGTTATTAGTAAAAATAAGCAAACTCAGGGGAATAAATCACTCCCTTTTCCCAATTAAACTTGCTCAACAAAATTACCTGATGATGATATCTAAAAGGTTTGGAGAATGTCTCTTTAAACAGGAGCAGAAAAACACTCAACTTCAAAAACACAGATGAAAAGACTATTCTACAGTCTTGGGTCACTAATAAGTGTTCTGGCAGGAACAGAAAAACAACTTAGTGACACCCTTTACAGAGGGCTGCTTGCAGCTCTGGTGATCCAAGAATGTGTAGTGACCCAGGTCTGTACTGTACAGAAAAAAAAAAAAAAAAAAGACGGTTTGCACCCACTCTGGTTCCAGCTACCACCCAGAGGCTATAAAGAGCTTTAAAGAGTATGTCATAAACTTGTAAATAATTAGCAACTTTTAAGTTCTTCTCACTCTCCTTCAGAAAATAAAGGGAGCATCCAAATTCTGTGCTTCAGTGCCAGACAATCACACAGAAACAGGATATAACTGAGGCTGAAATGACAATACGTGGAGTAGCTAAGATTTCTAGGTAACAGCTTTCCAAAATTTCCTATTTTTCAACTCATCATTATCAAACCATCATACTTCAGGGATCACTTCAGAGGCAAACCTTCTAGAGGCACAGAGCAGGAGGAATAATTTTCAAAATGCCTTTTTAAAAAGGGAAATGTGTAATATATTTTGTACACCTAATTAAATACATGTTAAACTAGCCCTTTTTCCCTAGCTCTTAAGTTCAACCTATTTCAAGACCATAATTAGAGCTTAAAACTCTATGGTGCCACTCTCAGACCATATTTCCGTTCATCCAGTTTATATTTTGCAAAGGACTTTCTAAAAACCTATTTTCATGCTATCTCCAGGCCAATCAACTTAAAGTCAGGAGGAGCAATGGTGACGCCTTGTTCCAAAACTACCAACCAAACAAAACTTCTCAAAGTGTCAAAAGCCACACTCAAGCAATAAGCTATTTAAAATGCCATGACTGGGGTTTAGGGAGACAACTGTCCCTAAAAACCAAATAGGTGAATCTAAATCTATTTCCCTCATAGAGAACTACTGCTTTAAAAACTAGGGCAAAACTGTAAAAACTTTAACACGGAAACAACTAGAAGCTGAATGCCTTGCCTGTGCAGTCGAATGCAAGCCTTTCAAAGACTGCAAAAATTGGAAGAGCAGGTGACAGAAGAACCTTGGAACTCCTACCCTCCCTGGATGCACCGTCCGAGAGGATCCGGGGCCAGGCAAGCAAAGGCTGTCCGAGTTGCGCAAAGGATGGGACCAGAAACCAGTAGAAGTAAAAAGAAAGATGCGGGCAGGCGCAGGGTCGTGTATGTGGAGACCAGGTTGGGAGGGGAGGCGTTGGGGGAAGACAGGAGGAACTTCTCCCCTGGGGAGATCTAGGAACAGGGAGTCAGCTCTTCCAGGGCAGAAACTGCCAAGATGCGAGCCCTGGTGATCTAAACTCCCTCCGTGCCAGGGGTCGCGACATGACCATATCTGTTCGGGGGAAAAAAAAGTGTGTTTCGAAGGGCTCTCCCCACCACGACTCGGGGCCCGCCCCCGAGGACGAGGGAGACCGCAGCTCGGGACACCAAGCCCTTACGCTGTCGCCAGCCCCCAAAGAGCCAGAAAGTAGAGAAGAGAGAAAGTGACTGTCGTCTGGCAGATAGCCCGAAACCCTCACCCACCCCCGGATTCGGGGGTAGACGAGCCCTGAAAGACAAGGCCCGCCACCCTCACCCGCTCCCGCCAGCCTCTGCCGGCCCCTTGACGCCCCCCGTTCAGTCACTCGAGGCCCAGAGCCCGGATCCCCACTGGCGCCGACCCCCAGGACCCCGACCCACTCATTCCCAGTCCCCTCACCCGCTGCCGCAGCCACCTCCAAAGGCCGCCGCTCGCGGGGCCGAGCCTCCCGGCCCGAGCTTTCCTCTCTGACCTCATTTCCGGTCTGGGCCGGAGGGGTGGGGCGGCGGCGAGATGGGAGGAACTTGGCGGCACGGGAGGCCCCGCCCCAGCACGGCGCTTCCTGCCAGCAGCCCCGCCTACTTCCGTCCCGTGGGACGCTGGGGGCCACGAGAACCCGGAAGGAAGGCAAGGGGGCCGGGAGCGGTGGTGTTTCGGGGGCAGACAAAGGACCGGGGCAGACAGGACCGTGGCGTTGAGGTGCCCATCTTGAAGAAGAGCCTACCCCGTGAAGGCCTCGTCTGCCTTGGAGACATCAGGAAATTGGCCCCTAGAGAGGGGCATAGGCCTTGTCCTTGCTTGCTGACAAATGGCAACCCATTGTAGTGTTCTTGCCTGGAGAATCGCAGGGACGGGGAGCCTAGTGGGCTGCGGTCTTTGGGGTCGCACAGAGTCGGACACGACTGAAGCGACTTAGCAGTGCAAGTTAGGGAAATGAATCTTCATTTCCTAAGTATGGGAGTTGTATAGCCTTTGGCAGGATAGCGTCGTAGTGAGTTAGACTATTAAAGATGCACTTTGCCTTGAGTAACAAAAAAGTATTACTGGATTATAACTTGAAGTGTAGATGCTTTTGAACTGTGGTGGCGGAGAAGACTTGAGGGTCCCTTGGACTGCAAGGAGATCCATCCAGCCCATCCTAAAGGAAATCAGTTCTGAATATTCATTGGAAGGACTGATGCTGAAGCTGAAACTCCAAAACTTTGGCCACCTGATGCGAAGAACTGACTTGTTGGAAAATTTCCCTGATGCTGGGAGAGACTGAAGGCGGGAGGAGAAGGGGAGGACAGAGGATGAGATGGATGGCATCACCAACTCAATGGACATGAGTTTGAGTAAACTCCAGGAGTTGGTGATGGACAGGGAGGCTTGGTGTGCTGTGGTCCATGGGGTTGCAGAGTCAGACGCAACTGACGACTGAACTGAAAGGTAACAGCCATAGTCAAACTAGGGTAAATCAATCACTTATACAAATAAATGTATAAATGGGGAAGGAGAGATGTCTTTGGTGCAGAATTCTAAACAATTTTTATAGATACTCCACCATGAGGCCTCACTCATTCTAAATGTGGACTGTGCAGTGACTTCCTTCTGAAGAGTACCATGTGAAAAGTGGGGGAAGGAGAGTAACTTTTATAGTGGAGAAACTAAACAAGCACTGCCTCAGTCAGGTGATCAAGGTTAATATGAACAGTGATAAATCATGTTGATAGTATGTGCACTAGCGAGGATATGACAAAAATGGCCTTTTATCTCTGTGATACTTTCCTTCTAAAACTCATGATCCCAGTATCAATAAAAGGGGAAAAGTGGACAGCCCCCACATGAGGAACATTCTACAAAATGTCTGACCAGTATTCCTCAAAACTGTCAAGATTTTCAAAGACAAAGTGAGAAACTGCCACAGCCAAGAGGAGCTTACAGAGACATACCACATAAATGTAATACTGTATCCTGATGTGACACTGGATTAGAAAAAGGATATTTGGTAAAAACTAAAGAAATCTGGATAAACTATGGGCTTTAGTTAATAATAATGTACCAACATTGGTTCATTAATCGTGACAAATGTTGTTGACTAATGTGAGATGTTAATAATGGAGGAAACTGAGTGTGGGGTATGTGGGAACAGTAGTACCTCTGAATTTTCCTGGAAACCTAAAGCTATTGTGAAATTAAGTTTATTTTTAAATAACTTCTGACCCTGAGAATTCTGCCTCTATGAATTTTATCTAAAGAAGAAATTAGAAGTGGACAATGTACAGGTGATTAATCTTTGTAGTACTGACTTAAAAAAAAAGCCTAACGTAAGAGTTGTGAGTTAACTTTTATTGGGGCAAAATGAGGACATAGCCCAGGAGATAGCATCTCAAATAGCTCTGAGAAACTGCTCCAAAGAGGTAGAGGGGAAGGTCAGTGTATATGTGGTTTTGGTAAAGGGGAAGCACATACAATCAAGCACCTTTTGTTTTGTTTGGCAGAATGTTTCTGCTAGTCACCAGAAGCAGTCATCACCATGAAGGACTTTAGGACTTCTCTGGATGTAAGGAGATACAAGAACTGGGCTCATAAAATCAACTCTGAAATTATTTGACCATCTGAAGCCTTGTTCTGCCAATTTTCCCAAGAGCACAGAGTGCCTTTTTTCAGCCCTCCACCCTGAATTCCTTTCAGGAATTGTTGAAAGTCAGCATGATTTAATTCTTGTAGATGGCAAATGCCAGTTTGTAGTTGACAGGAGCACTGTGGGAGGGAGGCATGAGACTACTAGAAAAAAGCCAGAAATCCTACACAAGGGGTTACTTATCTAAACTACAGTATGTCTGTTGGATGGAATACCTTGCAGCCTTTTGAGAGTGATTATAGAAGAATATTTAATTTCATGAAAAGTCATCAATTTCTGATTGTGTGCATTTCTGTATGATGGTTGTGCTTTAAAACATTCCTTTAAAGAAGAAAGGGAGGGGGCAGGGAAAGTTTCTTTAAAAGTGTAGACTGTGAGACTATTCATGCATAAAGGAAATTAAATCTGTACTGGCATAGGATTATGACCCAGAATAATACATTACTTATCATCCAAAATAGTTCCATTATAAGTTATTGTATCTCCTACATGTTTTTATGGGCTTTCAGAATTTTCTATGGGTGAAACATTGTGTAAAGAATGAAGGGAGTAGACAAAGATGACTCAGGTTTTGAGCCAGAATGACTAACAGATGAGGTGAAGTGAAAGTCAGTTGTGTCCAGCTCTTTGCAGCCCCATGGACTGTAGTCTGCCAGACTCTTCTGTCTATGGAATTCTCTGGGCAAGAATGCTGGAGTGGGTAGCCATTTCCTTCTCCAGAGGATCTCCCCAACCCAGGGATTGAACCCAGGTCTCCCGCATTGCAGGCGGATTCCTTACCAGCTGAGCCCCAGGGAAGCCCAAGAATACTGTGCCTTTTGCACAGCTAGAGAAGTCAAGGAGAGAAAAAAGTTTGGTAGAAAGATGATTAATTCCACTTTGGACCTGCTGAATTTGTGACTCCCACAGGACAGAAAGATGGAAATGTTCAAGAGGTGTCCACAGCCATCAGCCTCCTTTCTGCTTAAGTGAAGTTCTCTCCCATAAATCATATCAGCTCCCACAGTGCCACTTCCCTCTGTCAGCAATGATCGCTCCCCCATTTCTTGAAATCCAGCTTTTGGTTTCAGATTTATGCTAGATAATTTCCACCTGTTTTCTCAAGCAGCACCTCCAGGTTAAGATGTCAGAACAAATCTTAGTTTCTTCCATAGCCTCTATCATATTTGTCCTTCCCCCACTGTTCCCAGTTTGGGAAATGTCACCACCATCATGCAGTTACCCAGGTGAATTAGCCATTAGCCCCTGTTTTTTTCCTTAATACTTCTTTATCTAAATAAATGCCAAGCTTCAAGGATTCTACTTCGATGGTATTCTTGCATCCACCCTCCCCCTTTTGCCTTCTGTCTGCTATTGGCCACATCTGGGTAGGCAGCCTCTCTTGTGGATGGCACAGCAGCCTCCTTACTGATCTTGCCACTTCCATTCTCTCCCGCAAAAGTCACTCTCTACACCAGCACCAGAGAGATTCCTGAAACACCTTTTCGCTTCAACCATCTTCCACTATCTCCTGCGTCACGCTGGGCACACCAGACTGCTTGCTTTTTCTTGAACAACCATGGGATTCGAGGGGATTTAAAGGCTCTGTCAGTGTCACCTCCATAAATCTTCACCATGCTTGCCTACTCTTTGGGATCTCTCAGAACTTGCTATCTTTTTTTTTTTTTTTCTTTACTGGTATCTATATTGCAACATTTCTTCACTCAGCCTTGAATCTGAGACAGTTCTGTGGAAGTTTGCCTCTCTGGCTAAATTACTCTTACAACAAATACGCACTGAGTACCTATCACACATGTGGCCCTGTGCTAAGCTCTGGAGATATAGCTGGGTGAGCAAAAATGAAGCCTACTCCACTGCCCCCAGAGACTCTCCTAGCCATTGTATTCCCACCAATTCCAGCCACAATGCTTTGTACCTGGCAGGTGCTCCCTAACTACTGTCAGTTGACAAAAGTAAATAATTGTGAATGCTCAAACTACCGCACAATTGCACTCATCTCACATGCTAGTAAAGTAATGCTCAAAATTCTCCAAGCCAGCCTTCAGCAATATGTGAACCGTGAACTCCCTGATGTTCAAGCTGGTTTTAGAACAGGCAGAGGAACCAGAGATCAAATTGCCAACATCCGCTGGATCATGGAAAAAGCAAGAGAATTCCAGAAAAACATCTATTTCTGCTTTCTTGACTATGCCAAAGCCTTTGACTGTGTGGATCACAATAAACTGTGGAAAATTCTGAACGACATGGGAATACCAGACCACCTAACTTGCCTCTTGAGAAATTTGTATGCAGGTCAGGAAGCAACATTTAGAACTGCACATGGAACAACAGACTGGTTCCAAATAGGAAAAGGAGTACATCAAGGCTGTATATTGTCTCCCTGCTTATTTAACTTATATGCAGAGTACATCATGCGGGGAAGGCAATGGCACCCCACCCCAGTACTCTTGCCTGGAAAATCCAATGGACGGAGGAGCCTGATGGGCTGCAGTCCATGGGGTCGCTAACAGTCGGACAGACTGAGCGACTTCACTTTCACTTTTCCCTTTCATGCACTGGAGAAGGAAATGGCAACCCACTCCAGTATTCTTGCCTGGAGAATCCCAGGGACGGGGGAACCTGGTGGGCTGCCGTCTATGGGGTCACACAGAGTCAGACACGACTGAAGTGCCTTAGCAGCAGCAGCAGCAGAGTACATCATGAGAAACGCTGGACTGGAAGAAACACAAGCTGGAATCAAGATTGCCGGGAGAAATATCAATAACCTCAGATATGCTGATGACACCACCCTTATGGCAGAAAGTGAGGAGGAGCTAAAAAGCCTCTTGATGAAAGTGAAGGAGGAGAGCGAAAAAGTTGGCTTAAAGCTCAACATTCAGAAAACGAAGATCATGGCATCCGGTCCCATCACTTCATGGGAAATAGATGGGGAAACAGTGGAAACAGTGTCAGACTTTATTTTTTTGGGCTCCCAAATCACTGCAGATGGTGACTGCAGCCATGAAATTAGAAGACGCTTACTCCTTGGAAGAAAAGTTATGACCAACCTGGATAGTATATTCAAAAGCAGAGACATTACTTTGCCGACTAAGGTCTGCCTAGTCAAGGCTATGGTTTTTCCTGTGGTCATGTATGGATGTGAAAGTTGGACTGTGAAGGAAGCTGAGCGCCGAAGAATTGATGCTTTTGAACTGTGGTGTTGGAGAAGACTCTTGAGAGTCCCTTGGACTGCAAGGAGATCCAACCCGTCCATTCTGAAGGAGATCAACCCTAGGATTTCTTTGGAAGGAATGATGCTAAAGCTGAAACTCCAGTACTTGGGCCACCTCATGCGAAGAGTTGACTCATTGGAAAAGACTCTGATGCTGGGAGGGATTGGGGGCAGGAGGAGAAGGGGACAACCGAGGATGAGATGGCTGGATGGCATCACGGACTCGATGGACGTGAGTCTGAGTGAACTCCGGGAGATGGTGATGGATAGGGAGGCCTGGCGTTCTGCGATTCATGGGGTCGCAAAGAGTCGGACACGACTGAGCAACTGAACTGAACTGATGCTGGAACAGGAAATTAGAAATGCTTGTCTCAATCTTAAGAGAAAATTTAAATGAAAGCTAGTGATGGTGGGAGCCATGGGCAGGGCCACTCAAGGAAAGAGGGTACAAGAGAAGAAACCCGTGGAGGGCAAAGCAGTCAACTCAAAGGACAGAGAGCAGTGGAAAAGAGCCAGCGTATAGAAGCCAGAGAAGGGTGAACTTTACGAAAAGAGACCAAGGGGACAGTTAGGGAGAAACAGGTCTCAGGAAAGGCTATCATACTTGCTAAGTGAAGCAAGCACTGATTATAGAGTTTATGTAGACTTGGAGCGGAGAAGGCAATGGCAACCCACTCCAGTACTCTTGCCTGGAGAATCCCATGGACAGAGGAGCCTGGTAGGCTGCAGTCCATGGGGTCGCTAAAAGTCGGACACGACTGGGCGACTTCACTTTCACTTTTCACTTTCATACATTGGAGCAGGAAATGGCAATCCACTGCAGTGTTCTTAGCTGCAGAATCCCAGGGGCGGGGGAGCCTGGTGGGCTGCCATCTATGGGGTCACAAAGAGTCGGACTCGACTGAAGCGACTTAGCAGCAGCAGCAGCAGCAATAGACTTGGAGCTGGTAAAGTGGAGGTGGGAGAGAAACCAAAGGTGAAGCTCCATACCTGATAAGCTGTGTCCTGCCCTGACGGCTTAACTTCCTCATCTGTCTGTCACAAGAGACAACAACAAAACATACTCATCTCTTGGGTGGAGGTTAAACGCAATAATGCAAAATATTTCATTTAGAGCCCAACACAAATTAAGCACTCTGAAAATGTTAGTAATTATGGAGTAGAGGAAGTCAAAGTTTCCCTTAACTGACCATCACGATGGAACTTCAAGTAGAATGAGCAAATCACCAGCTGAAAAGGATCTGCACACAGTAAGGAACAACAGGCTTCTCCCTTCTTTGTTTCCCACAGAGGAAAAAATAAGGACGTCCACTGAAATGGCAACCCACTCCAGTGTTCTTGCCTGGAGAATCCCAGGGAACGCAGAGCCTGGTGGGCTGCCATCTATGGGGTCGCACAGAGTCGGACACAACTGAAGCAACTTAGCAACAGCACTGGCTGATTCATTGGATTCCGTGCAGTTATAATAACCTGAAAGTCCTCTGCATGCCTGCACAACCTAGGATATGGTCCCTGCCCCATACTCCTAGTAGCAGCCCATAAACTCTCCTTCCATGCCTCCCCACTCCCACCCCAGGCCCTTGGCATATGCTGTCCTGAAACCAAGAATACCTGTGTTTTAGGGCTTTGCAGGTGAAGGTCATGGAATATTCTCATCTTTGAAGTTTTGGCTAAAATGTCACTTCCACAAAGAGGCCTTTTCTAATACCATCTAACTTAAGAAATCCTACTCCCCTAAAGCCATTTTCTATCTCACCATTTTCTTTATTTCACTTATGGCCTATTTCATAATCCAACATTACCTTATTTTGTGTGTATCTGTTTATGCTCTGTCACCTCCAACTAGAATGTAAACATCATCATAAGAACAAGGACATTGTCTTTTCTTATGCTTTTGTGTTCCTTCATAATTCATCTCATCAAAGCTATGGTTTTTCCAGTAGTCATGAATGGGTGTGGGAGAAGGAAATGTCAACCCACTCCAGTATCCTTGCTTAGAGAGTCCTATGGATGGAGGAGCCTGGTGGGCTGCTGTCTATGGGGTCGCACAGAGTCAGACACGACTGAGGTGACTTAGCATGCATGCATGCATGGGTGTGGCAGTTGGACTATAAAGAAAGCTGAGCACTGAAGAATTGATGCTTTTGAACTGTGGTGTTGGAGAAGACTCTTGAGAGTCCCTTGGACTGCAAGGAGACCCAACCAGTCCATCCTAAAGAAAATCAGTCCTGAATATTCATTGGAAGGAATGATGCTGAAGCTGAAACTCCAATCCTTTGGCCACCGGCTGCGAAGAACTGACTCATTTGAAAAGACCCTGATGCTGGGAAAGATTGAAGGCTGGAGAAGGGGACGACAGAGAATGAGATGGTTGGATGGCATTATCGACTCAATAGACATGAGTTTGAGTAAACTCTGGGAGTTAGTGATGGACAGGGAGGCCTGGTGTGCTGCAGTCCATGGGGTTGCAAAGAGTCGGACATAACTGAGAGACTGAACTGAACAATTTGTCTCCTTTTTCAGAGCCTCTCTAAACTGATCCAAGACATTCTGAATCTCCCAAATATTCCAAAAGCCACTGAAGGGATGTTGTTGATAATAGAAGCAGTGTCCACCAGGAAGGACAGGAAGTGTTTGCATTTACCTGAAAAATGAGTGACTCCCTGAAACTTGCCCTCCTTCCTGGCCCCAGCCCTTCTGACACCTTCTCTTTGGCAGGAGGCAGATGGCAGAGGTTTGTCAAATTCTACCTATGGCCCAGCTCTCTTACTCTCTCACTTACCCTCCTCAACAACATCGAATCTGGGGGGTTGTCAAGGTAGCATTTGATCAAAGGCTTCCTATGGGCCAGGCATCGTGCTAAAGACTTTAAATTCATTATTTCATCTTCTCGGTATCCTTTTTGATGTTGGTGTGTGTATTAATTTCCTGTTGCTGCTAAAACAAATCACTATCTGGTGACTCCAAACAACGCAAATTTATTATCTTACAATTCCGTTAAGTAGGTCAGAAGTTCCACATGGATCCCACTAGGCTAAAATCAAGGTGCTAAAATCCTGGCTTGTTCCCTGCTGAAGCTTCTAGGGAGGAGCACATTTCTTGGCTTTTTCTAGCTTTGCCAGGCCTCCCGAATTCCTCAGCTTGTGCCCTCCCACCATCTTCAAAGCCAGCAATGGCGAATCTCTCTGATCCTCCTGCCACCACGTCTGTCTCTGACTACAGCTGGGAGAGGGCTCTCTGTCTTTAGGAACCCATTTGCACCACACGAATAATTCAGGATAATCATTTCATCTCAAGATCCTTAACTTTAATCATATCTGCAAAGTATATAGTTTGCCAGGGCTGTCATAACGAAGTACCACAGACTGGGTGCCATAAACAACAGTCATGTATTTTCTCACAATTCTGGAAGCTTGAAGTCTACAATGAGGATGTCAGGAGGTTTGGTTTCTTCTGAGCCCTGTCCCCTTGGCTTATAGGTAGGCTGTCTTCACTCTGTCTTCACAGTGTCTTCCCTCCAAGTATGTCCATGTCTCAAGTTCCACTTCTTATAAGGGCACCAGTCGTTGGATGAGGGCTCACACTAACAGTCTCACTTTAACTCAATTATCTCTTTACAGATCCTGTTACCAAATATAGTCAAATTCTGAGGTACCAGGAGTTAATACATCAACATATGACTCTGGGGATACAGTCCATAACAGATTTAAGTCTATCATCATGCTATATATTTTCAATTTGTCCCATCTGTTCTTTGTTCTTTTTCCCTCTTTTTCTTCCTTCTTTTGGATTGAGTGCTCTTTATTATTTCATTTTATGTTCTTTGTTAATTTATTGATTATACCTCTGTTTTATGTTTTTAGTGGTTGCTTTAGGATTTTTAATTTACTAACATCTTACTCTGCCTTCAAGTAATATTGTAACACTTTATACCTTGTATAAAACAATACCCCTCCATTTCCTCTGTCCTAGCCTTTGTGCTATTGTTATCACACATTTTACTTCTAAATATAGCTGCTGCTGCTAAGTCACTTCAGTCGTGTCCGACTCTGTGTGACCCCATAGACGGCAGCCCACCAGGCTCCCTCATCCCTGGGATTCTCCAGGCAAGAATACTGGAGTGGGTTGCCATTTCCTTCTCCAATGCATGAAAGAGAAAAGTGAAAGTGAAGTCGCTCAGTCTGTCCGACTGTTAGCGACCCCATGGACTGCAGCCCACCAGGCTACTCCATCCATTGGATTTTCCAGGCAAGAGTACTGGGGTGGGGTGCCATTGCCTTCCCCGTCTAAATATAGCAGAAATCCCCAAATACATTCTTTTAAAAAAATTAATTAATTAATTTTGGCTGCATTGGGTCTTTGTTGCTACAAGTGGGCTTTCTCTAGTTGCAGCAAGTGGGGGCTACTCTTTGTTGTGGTGTGTGGGCCTTTGCAGTGGTTTTCTTGCTGTGAAGTACAAGCTGTAGGTGCACAGGCTTCCAGTAGATGCCTGGGCTCAGTTCCAGCACGTGGGCTCAGTAATTGTGGCTGGAGGGCTCTAGGCTGCAGGTTTAGTAGTTGTGGTGCATGGACTTGGCTACTCCATGGCCTGTGCAATCTACCCGTACCAGGGATCAAACCCACGTCCCCAGCACTGGCAGGTGGATCCTTATCCACTGTACCACCAGGGAAGTTCCCCACAATACACTCTTATTTGTTTGCCTTAAACAGTTACCATTTAGAGATTTTTTTTTTTAATTAGGTAAAAGAGTTATAATTTCACAAATGCTATTTTTGGTGCTTTTCATTTCTTTGTGTAGATCCAGATTTTTATGTAGTATAAATTTTCCTTCTACCTGAAGTATTTTCCCTTAACATTTCTTGTAGTTCTGGTATGTTGTTGATGATTCCTTCAGGTTTGTCTGGGGGCGGGGGTGGTGGGAAAGCTTTATATCATCTTCATTTTTGAAAGATAGTTCGCTGAGTATCGAATCATACGTTGATGGTGCTTTCAGCACTTTAAAGCTATTACCCCATTGTCTTCTGGCTTGTGTTATTTCCGAGATAAAGTCTGCTGTTCCTCTTATCTTTGTGCCTTTTACAGAAAACACCTTTATACTGTTGCTGCTGTTTTTTCCTCTGTATCTCTAGTTTTAAGCAAGTTGACTATGATGTGTCTTACTATTCTTTTCATCATGTCTATTGTCCTTGGGATTCATTGATCTTTTTGGATCTATGGGTTTATAATTTTCATTCAATTTGGAAAAAGTTTTTGGCTATTATTTCTTCAAATATTATTTTTCTCCTCTCACTGGCTCTCTACTTCTGGGACTCCAATTACACATATTTTAGATTGCTTCAAGTTGTTCTTTTGTTCTTCCTTTTTTGCTATTGTTGTGTTCTGTTCTCCACCACACACACCCCCCAACCCCCGCCGTGTACTTTATTTTGGATAGTTTATATTGTGACTCACCCAATATATTTTTCATCTCAGACACTGTATATTTTTAGAACTTAGATTTGAGGCTTTAAAAAATCTTCCATGTTTTTCCTTAATATGCTTATATTTTTTCTACCTTGTTAAACATCAAATATAGTTATAAAAGCTGTTTAATGTCCTCATCTAATAGTTCTGTCATCTGTATAATTCTAAGTCTGTTTTTATTGATTGTTTTTTCTTTACATTACAATTGTATTTTCCTGCATCTTTGTTCCTGGTAATTTTTTAAATTGCTTTCCAGACATAACTAATTTTACTTTGTTGTATACTGGAAATTTTTGTATTCCTTTAATTATTTAAGGTGGGAGTAAATACAGTCCCTAGCTGGTACAATGGTAAAGAATTCGCCTGACAATGCAGGAGATGCAAGAGATGCAGGTTTGATCGCAGAATCGGGAAGATCCCGTGGAATAGGAAATAGCAGCCCACTTAAGTATTCTTGCCTGGAAAACTCCATAGACAGAGAAGCCTGGTGGGCTACAGTCCATGGGGTCTCAAAGAGTCAGACACACCTAAGCACACACGCACACACAAGCATATACTCCATTAATGCCAGAAAAAGAAGTCCCAGGCCCTGTATTACATGGAAAATATTTCACTGGTTTGGGAGACTAGAGATTATTTTTCAATTCAGAAAGCTCTAGTCCCTTTATATTCCCTCTAAATTCTGTTGACAAGCTAGTTGTTTCCTTTTGTAGTCCACCTCTTTCTTAGAAAGAGCCAGCTGATCATTTCAATACTCTACCTGGAAATTTCACTACTCAAATCCATAAGTTGATTAAGTAATTTTTCTACTGTCCAAATTAACCTCAGACAAGTTTTACTGATTGTTTAACCATACATAATATGGGCTACCTTTTTTCCAACCTGCTATAGCAGTATCTTTATCGTCTTTCCCAGCCTACCTACTTGCCTTCCAATCCCAAAGCCAATGTTTGTATCTTTGCCTTGGGTTTTGATTTATTTTTGTTTTTGGAAGCATCAAACTTCTAAGTACCAATTTATGTATCAGTTATCCACTTCAGAATAATACTGCATAACAAGTTACTCCAAAATTTGGTTGCTTAAAACAACATCCACTTATTATTTCTCACAAGTCCACAGGCTGACTGATTAGGATTGCCCATCTGGGGAGGACTGGCAGATCTCGTCTGGGATTGTTCATGTACCTGCAATCAGCAGGGAGATGGTTGCTCTAGTAAATTTTCATCTGGGACCACTTGACTGTCTTCCACATGCCTCCAACACAGTCATGTTCTCATGACCAGAGTCTAGCCCTGGTATATCCTCATGTGTGTTAGTTGCTAAGTCGTGTCTGACTGTTTGCAACCTCATGGACTGTAGCTCACCAGGCTCCTCTGTCCATGGAATTCTCCCAGCAAGAATACTGGAGTGGATAGCCATTCCCTTCTCCAGAGGATCTTCCTGACCCAGCGATTGAACTCAGGTCTCCTGAATTGCAGAGGCGTTCTTTACCGGCTGAGCCACCAGGGGAGCCCATATCCTCATGTCTATGGTAGTGTTCTAGGAGAGGTACACACAGAACTGCACGTTCTAAGACAGAAACACTCAGTGACGACTCTACTCCAATCAAGCTTATAATTGACACATTGGCCGAAGCTCGCGATGTGGTTAAGCCCAGAGTCAGCATGGAAAGGCGTTAACAAAGGGAGACAGGAAACACCAGGACAGTAATGCAATGAGCTATCCTATCCCTAAGTTTTATCATTGTCTGCATTTTACAGATAGGAAACCGAGGCATAGAGAAGTTAAATGACTTGCCCAAGGTCTCAACTCATGTGTGGCAGAGCTTGGGTCTGAACCCAGGTGATCTGGCTGTGGACTCCGTGTACGCAGTGCTGAACTACCTTCTGAGAATAGGCATTATGGGGAGTCTGCGCACCCCCCACCCCCACTTGGATAACGGGTCATCTAGCCTCCTGTTGGGGCCTTCCAGAGACAGGTGGAAGCCACTGCCTCCCCAGAGGTCAGCCAGAAGCCACAAGGTCTGGCTAGCAGTGGTCCGTGGGGTTGGCCCCTACCAGTCCCTGCCTCCTGGCCCGCCCCCGTGCCTGTGGCAGCACGGTGAGGCCTTTCAGGGGTTAAAGGCAAGGAAGAGGGAAACAAAAGAAGGAATAAAGTCAAGAAATGTGCCATGAAGCTTCTTGCGGCGGCGGCGCAAAGCAGAGAAAGTCATTTCCAACTTCTTTCATCTCCTAGATGAAGCCACTAAATAAAGGGGCAAAAGCGGCGAACACAAGGGCTTTTAATCTGTCTCATCTCCTTCATAATAACTGCAAATTCTCCGCGGGCCCCTGGGAGTGAGCCTCTTCCCTCGGCTCGGCCTTATCTCCCCCTCCACATTTCGCGGGCGCCGCGCCGCTCCCCGCGCGCGCTGCCCGGGCCGTCCCGGCGAGGCCTGGGGGAGCCGGCGCTCCCCGCCTCATTGTTCCGGCGGCCCGGGGCTCGGAGGAGGGATGAAGGCCGGTCAAAGGGAAGCGGGCTCGCCGCGGCTTCATTAACGGCGGCCTTTCAGCGGCGCGCATATCAGAGCCGGGCCTTTTCAGAGGCGCTAATTAGCAATTTGGATCCTTCCCCCCTCTGGAGAGGCGCCTTCAATCTAACAAGTGGGAACAGCGCGGCGCGCGCGCTCTCTCTTTTTCTTACACTTAATATTTATTGTTTTCCGTTTCTCCCTCTCCTTTTCTTCCCCTTCCCCACCGGCCGCATTGTCCGGCTCCGCCACCCGATAAGGCCGGCAGAGTGGGAGGGGCGGGGGGAGGGATGCATCATTAACCGCTCTTAATTTCTCTGCGATGATAACTTCCTCTCTCGCGCGGAGAGAAGTTAATCTTTCTGGGATGTTGAGAGAAAAAGGAGAGTTGGGACAGGATGGAGCTGGGGTGGGTGACCATAGAAGGGCCGAGATGACAGAAGGGACTGCTCTCCTCTAATCCTCCCCACACAACCGATTTCCCAACTTTCCTGTCCGACTCCTTGGCTTTAGAACTGGATACTCTCATTCTTTGGCCCGCCGCAGCTCGACTCCGCAGCAACCTTTCTCAGCCTATAGAAATTCAACTTACTCTCCAAAGTCAGGTCGGCTGCCACCGCCTCTATGACGCCCATCTTGATTGCCCCATCCTGCCAGAATTTCCCTCCCTCCCCCTTCTGAAATCTCATAGCACTCGGGACACCACTTTTATATGATGAATTCTGCCCACCTGGTTGTTCACGACTCAAATGTAAGGATCACCAAATCTTTAAAATGTCTATATCCTCCATAGGATCAGCATGCAGTAAATGTTTGTTGAATGAATAGTCAGGAATAGCAAATTCCTTTCTGCCACCAGAGTACAGGTTTGTCTCCCGTGTATGTGTGTGTGTTTTTTTGCTTCCTTCAGTTCAGTTCAGTTCGGTCGCTTAGTCGTGTCCGACTCTGCAACGCCATGAACCGCAGCACACCAGGCCTCCCTGTCCATCACCATCTCCCAGAGTTTACCCAAACTCATGTCCATTGAATCGGCGATGCCAGCCATCTCATCCTCTGTCGTCACCTTCTCCTCCTACCCTCAATCCTTCCCAGCATCAGGGTCTTTTCCAATGAGTCAACTCTTCGCATCAGGTGGCCAGAGTATTGGAGTTTCAGCTTCAGCATCAATCCTTCCGATGAACACCCCAGGACTGATCTCCTTCAGGATGGACTGGTTGGATCTCCTTGCAGTCCAAGAGACTCTCAAGAGTCTTCTCCAACACCACAGTTCAAAAGCATCAATTCTTCGGCGCTCAGCTTTCTTTGTAGTCCAACTTTCACATCCATACATGACCACTGGAAAAACCATAGCCTTGACTAGATGGATCTTTGTTGGCAAAGTAATGTCTCTGCTTTTAAATATGCTATCTAGGTTGGTCATAACTTTTCTTCCAAGGAGTAAGCGTCTCCTTTAATTCATGGCTGCAATCACCATCTGCAGTGATTCTGGAGCCTACAAAAATAAAGTCTGACACTGATTCCACTGCTTCCCCATCTATTTCCCGTGAAGTGATGGGACTGGATGCCATGATCTTAGTTTTCTGAATGTTGAGCTTTAAACCAACTTTTTCACTCCCTTCTTTTCACTTTCATCAAGACGCTTTTTAGTTCCTCTTCATTTTCTGCCATAAGGGTGGTGTCATCTGCATATCTGAGGTTACTGATATTTCTCCCGGCAATCTTGATTCCAGCTTGTGCTTCTTCCAGCCCAGAGTTTCTCATGATGTACTCTGCATATAAGTTAAACAAGCAAGGTTACAATATACAGCCTTGACGTACTCCTTTTCTTATTTGGAACCAGACTGTTGTTCCATGTCCAGTTCTAACTGTTGCTTCATGACCTGCAAACATGTTTCTCAAGAGGCAGGTCAGGTGGTCTGGTATTCCCATCTCTTTCAGAATTTTCCACAGTTTATTGTGATCCACACAGTCAAAGGCTTTGGCATACTCAATAAAGCAGAAATAGATGTTTTTTCTGGAACTCTCTTGCTTTTTCCAATATCTAGCGGAGGTTGGCAATTTGATCTCTGGTTCCTCTGCCTTTTCTAAAACCAGCTTGAACATCAGGAAGTTCATGGTTCACGTATTATAGAGATTATCAAATTAAGTGAAGTAAGTCAGACACAGAAAAATAAATATTATATAATATCACTTATATGTGTATCTGAAGAATGATACAAATAAACTTATTTACAAAACAAAAACAGACTCACAGACATAGAAAACAAATTATGGTTATGGTTATCAAAGGTGGGGAAGGGATAAACTCGACATATACATACTACTATATATAAACTAGATAATTAATAAGAATCTATTGTATAGCACGGGCGACTCGACTCAATACTCTGTAATGACCTGTATGGGAAAAGAAGCAAAAAAGAATAAATATTTGAGTGATTCATTGTGCTGTATACCTGAAACTAATACAATGTTGTAAATCAACTATGGTGAGGTGAAGTCGCTCAGTCGTGTCCAACTCTTTGCAATCCCGTGGACTGTAACCTACTAGGCTTCTCCGTCCATGGGATTCTCCAGGCAAGAGTACTGGAGTGGATTGCCATTTCCTTCTCCAGGGGATCTTCCCGACCCAGGGATTGAACCCGGGTCTTCCACATTGGAGGCAGACGCTTTAACCTCTGAGCCACCGGGGACTCTCTACTCCAATAAATTTTTTTTAAAGAAGAAAGAAAGGCACATAAAAAAGAAAAAATAGCCAGTGTCTTGGAAGACTCTTGAGGTTCTCCAGAAAACCATGTGGAATGCTGTATTTGTGACTTATACTTGTAATAAGTAGTAAGTTGGGGTCAGGCTTGCAGCCTGCTGTCTCCACACATGAAACAATTTTCACCTTCCTCTCCAGTTCATTTCCAGTGATTTGTTTCACTGGATCTTGCTGCAAAATATCCATTTGGAAGTTTGGATTTTTGTTTGTTTTTATGAGATCTTGTCAATACGAATTGTGTTAGAGATTTTATTATTAAAGAAAGAAAGAGTCAGTTTTCAGAATCTGAAGTATAAATAGATGTGGCCACTACCTGGAGATGATTCAACATATGGAAATTAAATGTTTGAACCAAAAATAATAATACACTGCTCAGTTTTTTAAAAATAACTTTTCTCTCTTCCTCTAGAGGTAGAAGACAATATTCTTTATTTTGTAAGAACTTAGTACTTTGAAATCCTTTAAATATCAAGGTATAAGTCACAGATTCAAAAGAATTTAGAGTTCAGGTGTGATAAGAATCACCAAAAACACTTGTAAAAAGTGCAAATTCATACTTTCCAGCTCCAGATATAGTAGTCCATTAGGCTGTTGTAGGAAACCCAAGAGTATGCATTTTTTTTTCAACATGCAGAAAATGGAGGTGATCTGGTTTAAGCAGCTTAATGTTTTGCATCTCCTCAAAAGAGAACATTAAAGAATGGGGATGGACTCAAAGAGTAGCTAAGAAGTCTTTTTAATTACACTATTAATTTAAAACTGAATTTCTGGAGCAGGATAACATCACACACTTAAATATAATAATTCCAAATATTAGTCATTTTTGCTTTTGTTATTTTGAATACACACATATGCTTTCTTCCACTAGGGAAAATAATTGAGAATGAACTATAATTGTTTGAGATCAAGAAAAATTGTTCAAGAATGGCTAGAACATGAAGAAATCAGATTTGAAGGGTACATTATATATGATCTCATTTATGTGAGATTTTAGAATAGGCAAAAAGTAATCTAGAATGACAGAAAACAGATCATTCGTGGCCTGGAGCATAAAGTTAGCTCCAAAGAGGCAGAAGGGAACTTTTGGGGTTGCTGGAAATGTTCCGTGTATAGTGCATAGTGGTGCTCATATGAGTTTATATTTGCAAAAGCTCATATAGCACTGGTCACTTAAAATGGGAGAATTTTATTGGATGCAAATTATACCTCATTAAAGTTAATAAGTAGACTGTAAGATATTTGTATGTGTGTGTGTGTGTGTGTTTTAATGAGGCCAAATTTATGAAACAAGTATGTTCGTTAGCTCACAGGATCTCAAGCAGGACCATGGAACTAGGCTTATATCCTACTGCATGGAGGCCATGAAAGTGAGTTTCTGGCGTCCACCTTTAGGAGGTGGGATTCCCAAGCTGGAAATTTTCCCAACTGTCTTGATTTTGGCTGCTTTTATTTGCATGTACCTGTGTGTATGCATTCTTGTTTTGAAATTTTAACCAGTACCAAAAAGGATAAAGAGGAAAATAACATTCCTTCAGACTCTCTTTTTAATTACTTCAATATTTAGACATATGCTTCTGAACTATTTGCTATTGATTCCTTAACACATATTAACAAACACATAGATAACTCATTGCCATAAAAATTAGAGTATTACAGGTATTGCTCAAGGTTACCTTGACCCAGTGTTGCCATTTTTATCTCACTTATCCTCATTAGAAGCAAACCTTATGAATCTGGTGTACATGTTTTTCTAACATGTTGCATACATATGAATTTATAGAAAATGTACATATTACTTTGATTTTTACAATTTTTTAAAAATGGTATCACAATACCGTGTACATGGTTCTAGAACTCATCTGTTTACTAAGTGTGTTTTTCAGAAGCTCTCCCAATATTGATACACACAAGGCTAAGAGGCAGCAGCTCTATCAGTACAAATAAATCAGTATAACAGGACTAAAAGAAGATTTGGTAGCTAAGAGGAAATGCTGTATTATTCATTCTTTAACACTTGTTAGGGAATTTTAGTAATCAGGAATTTTTGTTGTGGTAGTAGAAAATTCTTATTCTGGATGCCAGTCTCACTGGAAATAAGTGCTGCCTCTCTGCACAAGGAGACAGAAAGCAAAGACAAAGTTAATGCAAACACAAGAATCTGACCATACTAAGCCCCAAACTTCAAAAGACAGGGGCATTAACCTCCTAAGGCAAGCAAAGAAAATGGAGATCTACAATTGCCTATTTAGACTAGTCTCTGAGAGTCCTTTGGACTGTAAGGAGATCCAACCAGTCCATTCTGAAGGAGATCAGCCCTGGGATTTCTTTGGAAGGAATGATGCTAAAGCTGAAACTCCAGTACTTTGGCCACCTCATGCGAAGCGTTGACTCATTGGAAAAGACTTTGATGCTGGGAGGGATTGGGGGCAGGAGAAGAAGGGGACGACCGAGGATGAGATGGCTGGATGGCATCACTGACTCGATGGATGTGAGTCTGAGTGAACTCCGGGAGTTGGTGATGGACAGGGAGGCCTTGCGTGCTGCGATTCATGGGGTCACAAAGAGTCAGACATGACTGAGCGACTGAACTGAACTGAACTACCTAAAAAGATGCTGGTTTGGTAAGCATTTTGAAAAAGCTTCTTTTCTCTTTTACTAACACTGCTCTCAATAACGCTATAGGCACTTGCCTGGTAGCAGAAACTATACAGTGGTAATGAGATTTTTTTTTTTCTTTTATTTTTCCTCTGGAACTGCTTCACTTCCCATTTAAAATTTTGCATACAAATTTGCAACCTCAACTAAAAAGTAATTCAATGCCATTAATATAAAAAATACATTTAAATGAGAAAAATAGGAGGTGGTCCTAAAATGGCGGAGGAATAGGATGGGGAGACCACTTTCTCCCTCACAAATTCATAAAATGAATATTTCAACGCTGAGTAAATTCCACAAAACAACTTCTGAATGCTGGCAGAGGACATCAGGCACCCAGAAAAGCAGATCATTGTCTTCAGAAACAGGTAGGAAAAAATATAAAAGATGAAAAAAGAGACAACGGAGGTAGGGAGGGAACTCTGTCCTGGGAAGGAAATCCTGTCCCAGGAAGGGAATCTTAAGAAGAGAGGTTTCCAAACACCAGGAAACACTCTTGCTGCCGAGTCTGTGGTGAGCCTTGGAAGCACAGAGGGCAACATAGCAGGAAGGGAAAATAAATAAATAATTAAAACCAACAGATTATGAGCCCAACAGTAACTCCCCCAGTAGAGAAGCAGTGCAGACGCCTGTACCCGCCACTAGCAAGCGGGGGCTGGGCAGAGAGGCCTGGGAGGCGCGGGCTGCAGTTCTTTTTAAGAAGCGGGCTGGAATGTCCCGTGCGTAACCAGAGCGAACTAACTTGGGCTAGAAAACCAGATTGTGGGATAGCTACCACGCGAAAAGCTCGAACATAAGACACCGCCAGGACCACGCACAGAACAAAGGACAGAACAGAAATAGGCGGCTGCAGACCATCCCCCGCTGGTGACAGGCAGCCAGAGCCGTAAGGGCTGGAAGGGGCAATCCAGCCCAAGAGAGACATTACCTACCAACATGCAAGCAGGCTTCTTTGCTTACTAAGACTTCTGGGGGTTTTGGACACTCATCATCCGCCTGAGACGGAACACCAGCGGTACTCCCAGAAAACTGAGCAGCAGAGATGGGAAAGGCGATAAGTCGCAGCGTCCGCACTCGCAAAACACCTGAGCTACTCAGACCTGGGAGGCCCAACGGAATCTGCGCCTCTGAGGGCTACCTGAGCACTGAGCCTGAGCGGCTTAGACCGGGGAGGTGCATGCAGCCTAGGGCCGGCCTCAGACGGTTCCCAGCGGAGCAATGTAGAACCTGAGTGATGTGCGCCGCAAGCAGGGGCAGGTCCAGCGGGGCTGAGACAGTGCATGCACACACCAGTGTTATTTGTTTGCAGCATCCCTCCCTCCCCACAGCATGACTGAACAAGTGAGCCTAAAAAAAAAAAAAAAGTGTCCACCACCGCACCCCGTGTCGAGGGGAAATCAGACACTGAAGAGACCAGCAAACAGTAGAAGTTAAACAGAGGGAACCGCCTTGGAAGTGACCCCACACTGCCCACAACACCAGAGAAAGGGCCAGATATATCTTTACTATTTTTACGATCATTCCTTTTTTTGTTGTTGTTGATGTTGTTGTGTGATTGTTTTTTCTTCTTTTCTTTTTTAACTTAAAAAAAATTTTAAGTCCTTTATTTCTCCTTTAATTTTAATTTTTATAACCTACTATTACTTTTCAAAAAAAAAAGAAGATCCTATTTTTAAAGTAAATGCCGTATATAGTCTTTTTGTGGTTGTTGTTGTTGTTTTTTAATAATTCTTGTGGCTTTGTTTCTTTTCTTCTTCTCTTTAATGTTGTATTTTTGAAAATCCAACCTCTACTCTAGATTTTTAATCTTTGCTTTTTGGTATTTGTTGTCAATTTTGTACGTTTAAAAAACCCAATCTTCAGTACCCAATTTTACCTGAGAGTGAAATTACTGGCTTGACCACTCTCTCCTCCTTTGGACTCTGCTTTTTTGCCACCAGGTGGCCTCTGTCTCTTCCCTCTCCCTTCTCTTCTATACCCAACTCGGTGAATCTCTGTGTGTTCCAGACAGTGGAGAACACTTAAGGAACTTGTTACTGACTGGATCTATCTCTCTCCTTTTCATTTCCCTCTTTTATCATCCTAGCCACCTCTGTCTACATCCTCCCTCTTCTCTACCCTGTATAACTCCGTGAATACCTCTGAGCGGTCCAGACTGTGGAGTGTACATAAGGAAGTGATTACTGGCTAGCTTGCTCTCTCCTCTTTTGATCCCACTTCATCTCATTCCAGTCACCTCTAACTACCCCCTCCCTCTTCTCTTCTCCATGTAACTCAGTGAACCTCTCTGGGTGTCCCTCATTGTGGAGGAACTTTTCATCTTTAACCTAGATGTTTTATCATTGGTGCTGTATAGATGGAGAAGTCTTGAGGCTATTNCCAGTACAGAGCGCCTGATGGAGCTGAACCCCACTCCTCATAACAGCCCTCTCAATGATCACCCTTTTATCTTCCTCTTTATCACTCTCATTTTCTTCACCCTTTACTCCTGCTTCCTGATGTCATCTCTAAAACTATCTCTTCCCAAGTCTACCCAAGCTCTGCTTTCAGGGGAACACAAATGAAGATTGTGGCCAAGTGTGTCCCCAATTCGAAGGACAGGAGATGATCACCAGGGAGAAGTGGCAAGTGCCCCATCAGTGATGGCTCCACGCGGCTCCGGGCAGCAGTGGTGTCAAAGACAAGGGCATGTGTGTGAGGCCAGAAGACCAGGAGCCAAGGAGGATGAGGAAGCTGTACACTGTCTCAGGCACTGAGACAAAGCCACATGGGGACGCAAAGATGGGAGCACCTGAAAACTGACAGTCTGGTCAGAAAGAGCCATGTATGCGGCTCCGTGGCAGCACAGCCCAGTGGCCAACCTCCCAGGCTGTGGCCAGCCACTGCACCAGGGCTCAGCATGCTTTCAGACCCTGTGTGACCAGCTCTAGGTGCTTCCCAACCCCTCCCAAACCTCCCTTCCAAATGTGGATATGACAAAGTCCCCATGATAAACAGGAAACCTGCCCATCTTTCCTCACACCGTGATACTTTACCTCCCAGAATCAACGCCAATGCCTGTTTTCACAGTAAGATGGTCCCAGCTGTAGGCACAGACAGGCAGAGGCTGCCCCTGGCCACGGAATCTCAGGTAGTGACAGCTGGAGGGTCAGACAGCTGTGGTGGTTCTGCTCCCAGCCTCCACATCCAAAGAACATTCGGATTCTCTTCCAGGAACCAAATGTTCTCTTCCATCATATTCTGACTCTAAAATCCACCAGCAAAGAGACTAAGACCAAAAAGAGGCCAAGGAAAGAACTGGAAAAAGGAAAAGCAGAAAAGGGTGAAAAGTGGGGGAGAAGCGAGAGGGCCAGGCACTTGGAGATTTTCAGAACAATCTCCATTCTCTACGGTGCTTTCTGTTAAAAAAAAAAATGAAAAAGGAATGATGGAGAAGGGGAGAGAGTCAGACAAGTTTAATGATGTGTGTTCAAAGCTCAGATTGGAAAAATGACAGAGAAAAGCAGCCTGTTTCGGCACTAATAAATTGTTCTCTGCCGTAAGAAGCGCCTGTCGCGGCATTAATACAGGCCCCTAATACACAGGTCAGGGTTAAGTAATTCTCTCCGGCAACTTAAGCGAATAATGAAGCTGGCAGCGGCTGGTGGTGCGGTGGGAGAGATGGTCTATGCCGCTGGCACTTTGTCTTCATTTATTATGCCAGCGGCCGCCCGGACGGGAAGCCTCCACCGAGGAGATATCGCTTCATTTCGGCAAGGTAATGAAAGCCGGGTTGGGGGGAGGATAAACCAATTTGCCGGCTGACACTGGAAGGAGTGATTTGCAGACTCAAGAAGGGGAGAGGAGAGCCTATGTACAAGGAGGCACAAGGCTAAACCAAAGTGGGCCAAGGCCCTTCCACTCTGCACAGACCAGCTAGGGCTGCTGAGTGGGAAAAGCATGCCAAGCTAGGGGAAGGAGAGAGCAAAGTCAGGGCCCAGGCCAGTGGGAAGGAGGCTGGAAGGATCCACTAGGAATAAGGGGAAGGACCAGAGAACAGGCCAAGGAAAAGAAAGGTCTCAGACATACTGGGTGGAGGCTTGGGCATGAGGCATTGTGAGAAGAAAACAGAAAGTGGAGGACAAGTAAAAGTCAAGGGCAGTCTGACGTGGAAAGCCAGGTGACGATGGCAGGAGGGAAAGCGTTTTGGCTGGTGGCAAACTTGAACTATCTGGAGCTAAGCTGTCTTTGAAGGGAAAGTCTGAAGAACACCCTGATGTTGAGTGGTTGCTTCCTCTATGGGCAGCGTGGGCCAGCTGGGCCATCAGAATCATCTTTGGCAGTTTCTGTTCTCCAATGATATCCTCAAGCGGCAATCTGAATTTGGGGACAGAGGGTCCGAGGTTGTTATTAAAGAGGAGTAAGTTGGAGGTGCATCTCTTTGGAGCATCTCTTCAGTCTGGATGTGTCCAAATCACAGCAAAAGCCCCTCACATCCACACACCCCTCTGCATCAGTTCTGTCTTAAAAGTCAGGGGAAATCCTCCCCTGGGTCAGGTGTTCAGCTGAGTCTCCCTTGCAGTTGAGTACCTCCCTTGAGCAGTCTGGCCCAGTTACAAGATGCCATTCTTCTCTGCCACACAGGACGTAGGCAAGAGAGCAGGGGAGAACTGGTGAAGAGACCCAGTCCTGCCAGTCCCCATGGAATGTTTGTAACTGGGTGTTACCAACTTGCACACGCTTTATCTGAGCCAGGTGAAAAACCTAGAGGAGCAAGCATAATCCCAGGGATCTAGAAAGGGTCTAGTAACATAATCCCAGGGATCTAGTAACATTGCCCTGTAATCTTCCCAAACATTATCAACTTTCTTTCATCCTTTCAGCACCAAGACTTTTGGACAGCTCCAGGCAGACATTCAGGTTCCTAAACAGGCTTTCTGCCCCCTATATTAACTCATTTTCAAGTTAACGAATATCTGTTCCAGGTTTCCCAGGTGGCTCAGTGGTAAAGAATCTGCCTGCCAATGCAGGAGATGAGGGTTCAATCCCAGGGTCGGGAAGATCCCCTGGAAGAGGAAATGGCAACCCACTCCACTATTCTTGTCTGGGAAATCCCATAGACAGAGGAATGTGGTGGGCTACAGTCCATGAGGTCGCAAAGAGCTGGACATGACTTGGCAATGGAGCAGGCATGCAAGATCGATTCCTTCTCCCTTTCCCCAAGATTAAGGTGATCGGCTCTTCAGCAATCATAAATGGAGAAGAATCTCCACTTCTCTGTCCTCCCCTTGCCAACATGCATTTTTCTCCTCTTGCCCTACACCCAGTCCTCTTCCCCATCCTCCCACTCACACACTCCCAAGTAATGCTGCCACTTTTCTCCCCTGATGTGGGTTAAGGATTTCCAATAAGGACCAAGTATTTGAAGCTTAGCACTGCAGTCTCTGGAGGAGCCAGGCCAATTTCACACTAATCTAACCCATGAAGGGAGAGAGCATCGGAAGCAAAAATTACATCAAAGAGAAGTTAATGCTGAGAAGCAGGCGACATAAAAAGGAGCTGCTTTCAGTTTCAAATGACTACACCAATCTGGATTAAGAGATCAGCCTGCTGAATGCTTGTATCACCATTTCTGTGCCCGGGCACCAGGCAGAATAAAGTCTTGTCCTCAGGCACTTCTCTGAATGGGGGTCAGAGGAGAAAATAAAGCCTCCAACTTACCTGCACATTCAGTGAGATAGGACATGCCCTGGGCTAGGCACTTTTGAGGGGGAAAAAAGTTAAAGATATATAAGAAAAAAGACTAGAAAGAAGCACACACTACTGCATATAAAATAGATCATCAACAAGGACCTATTACATAGCACAAGGAACTCTATTCAATATTCTGTAACAACCTATAATGAAAAAGAATCTGGAAAAGAATAGCTATAGGTATAATGGAATCACTTGGCTGTACACCTGAAAATAACACAACGTTGTAAACCAACTATCCTCCAATATAAAATAAAACATTTTTTTTAAAAGACTAGAAGGAAGCAAATCAAAATGTTTGTTTTGGAGTGATTTTTTTCCCTCTCTCTATTGCTCCATGTGTTCTGTAATGAAGTTACATTATTTTTCACAGTAACAGAAATAAAGTAGATGTTCAAACAGCAATGGAAACTCAGTGTTTTTCTTTCCAGCTGGAATTTATATCTCCAGGTATTTTTCTTGGCACAGCACTTGGCATAATTTTGCTTATATGTGGGAAGAAAGAAAAAACACTATAAAGGACTACACTGAGGTGGTCATTGTGTGGTCAATGATAGAGGGGAACTATAGGTTCCCTGACTTAAGACAGAAGTGGCAACCTGAGAAGTTCTTAACACTTTATTTTTCCCCTTTCTCATAGGATCTAGGGACTCTGTGTTTTTGAATTCTCAGCACTTCACACAGAGCCTGACTGAATATCACTTATCAAATGAGCAAAAGAGCAAATGAAAGGAAAACTAAAGATCTTTTCCATTTTATTTGACCACAGACAGAATTGCTCCAAAGCAGTCAATTTAAATCTATTCCCCACAAGGCCACGTGGCTCCCTGCACATAACCTGGTGCCCAGGACAGAACTCTTTTTTGGCCTCAGATGCTCAGCCTGACAGAGTCCCTTGGGCAGCCACTATGCCTGCCCCGGTGGGGTCCATCCGCCCTAATCTTCCCACCGTTGCGCTTCTTCCCGCTCCTTGAGTCTGAAGTCCACTGACCCCAGGGGGAGTGACCCAGAGGATGAAATGGAAAGTCAGCAAGAGCCAGTGGACCCAGTCTGCCCGGCTCCTCGGGTGAAAAGCCGCCAAAGCCACGAGTCATCCCGTCGTAAGTAAGTGGAGCTGAAGTGAGACCAGCCTGCTGCCCACCCCTCCTCCTGCCCACCCTCAGGCGGCCGCCTGACAAGTGTAAATCCCAGAATGAATGAAGGCGCCCTGCCTCGGGGAGCCGGTGTCTCCGCGCGCATCTCCGCGCTGATTGACTTGTCGCCTCTGTGAGGCTGACTCTATCAGCTCCTCGGCGCCTCCAATTCCAGGTGTGATTTAGTTTGGAGATGAGAGGTGACAGTTAACATTGGTACTCGTCACTGTAGATCAGACGCAGTCACGCTGTCTTCCCCCTCCTCTCCTCCCCGGCCCGCCCGGCCCTCCTCCGCGGTGAGCACACTGGATCCCGCAGCGCCCACCCACCTCCCGGGTCCGCCGGCTCCTTTCCGCCCTCTGCCTTCCCAAGGGTTTCCTCCAAGCCCGAGGCCTTCCTGGAGTCTGACCCCGGACGGCCCACGTGCCCTGTCTCCCCCGGGAAGCCTGAGAGGCTTTTTGGTCCTTTCACCTCCTCATCTCCTCTCTTTCCTGGTAACCCCAGCCTCTGGGTGCCCTCCGTACCTGCTGGCGTCATACTTAGGACATCAAACAGCCGGCCTGGCACTCACAGCTAGACCGTGGCGTTTTCCTGGGGATAGCAAATAATTTCACAGAACACCAACGTCAGACAAAGCCACTCCCTGGCCACGGTGAACCAGGGTGAAAACAAGATCACTTCAAGATCACGCCTGGACACAGATAAAAACAAGAACCTCATCCAGAGCACGAAATGACCAGCCACCCCTCTAACCTAGCCAATAGGATGACTGATGCTTCTTTACCAATCATAGCTTTTGCCTAGGTCTAGTCTTGTCTTCTAGGTAAGATTCATGAAAATACCCCCATCATAGAATTAGCCCATCTTCCTGTCAGCATTTAAGCCAGAGCACAGTCCCAGTTCCTTGAAGCCTCCCCTGTATCACCGAGCCTGAGTCCCAATCCTCTAATAGTTTATTTCTAACACCTCCTTATCCACCTACAGTGCACCGTGGTGCATACTCATGGCGACAAGCTAGTACGTCCAACTTTGCTCAACTGCAGGTACATTCCTGAGGGTTTTGGCTAGGGGACGTTGGCACACACTTTGTATTTCCCCTGTTCACAAACCTTAATGCAGAGGTCCAAGGACAGAAAGTGATGTGTGTGAGTGAGGGAAGTTGGCAGGAGTATGTATGTGCTGGGCCAGCAGGGAGCAGGGTTCAAGTCAGAAGGAAAATGAAAAATGCATAAGTCTTCCATTTCTCATATGGGTGTTTCAAAGCTCTCCACACTCCAGGGAAGTGAGGGATGCAAGCCCCATTTTTACAGCTGAGGAGACAGAGTTTGAGAGAGAATAATAATTTGCCAAAGCCACATAGTAAATGGCTGGGATTCTAACTCAGGTATTATAGAATGAATATTTGTGACTCTCCAAAATTCATATGTTGAAGTCATAACCCCCAGTGTAGTGGTATTTGAAGGTGGGGACTTTGGGTTTAGATTTTGATAAAGTCTTGAGGGTTGGGTCCACCCCATGATGGGATTAGTGTCCTTATAAGAAGAGAAAGATAAGCCAGAGAGCTCTCTCCCTCTCTTTGCCTTGTGAAGACATAGCAAGAAAGTGGCTCTCTACAAGCCAGGAACTGGGGTGCCGCTAGGAACTGAATCAGTAAGCACCTTGATCTTGAATTTCCCAGCATCCAGGGCAATGAGAAAGAAATGTCTGTTGTTTAAGCCACCCAGGCCACTGTATTTTGTTACTGCAACCTGAGCAAACCAAGACATTAAGGTCTTACATTATAGAAAGCCATACTCCCAGGACTTCCCGGGTGGCCCAGTGGTTAAGAATCTGCCTGCCAAACACGGGAACATGGGTTTGGTCCCTGGTCTGGGAACTTAAATCCCACATGCTGTGGGGCAGTGAAGCCCACGCACCACAGCTCCTGAGCCTGCATGCCCTAGAACCTGTACTCCAAAACAAAAGAAGCTGCTGCAATGAGAAACCCACACACCACAGCTGGAGAGCAGCCCCCACCTGCCGCAACTAGAGAAAGCCCACGTGCAGCAACAAAGAGCCTCTGCCCCACAAGGAAGGCCCAGCACAGCCATGAATAAATCAATTAATAATAAATAAACAAGAAAGCCCCACTCTCCGATAGAGTCCCCCATTTTAGTATTAACATTTAATTATCAAAGCAACACAATAATAAATTATCATCGTAAAAAATATATGTTACTGCCAATGTTTGCCCAAGCTTAAGTCTTGGTATCTTCTTGACCTTTCAGAAGTATTGCCATTAGCAGTTTGGTGTATAAACTTTCTGTTTTTTTTCTATGTACTTACATCCGTATATAAATACCCATAGAAAATATATATCATTGTTCTGTGGTGTGACTTTATTTTTACAGAAAATCTTTCTACAGAAGCCCTACAAGCTCAGGGATTTCCCCCTTGATCTTGAACTCCATGTTCACAGTTGGATCTAGAAGCATGCCCAGCACATACTCGGTGCTCAGTAAACATTTGTTGGTTGGATAAATGAGTGAAAAATCATGGGACCTTAGAAAGCCTTTCATGTGAAGGCCTCTGGAGCTACCGCATTCTATTCCCCACCTCCTGGCACTCCGTGGTGGGCGGGGCAGGACGTGGTTCTGTCCTCCAGGTAGCAGTGCCCTGCTGATGGACGCTTTGGTTGTTCCTGGTTTGTCCCTCCCACGGAGCAGCAGTGGACAGCGTGTGCACCTCACTTGGTGTACACGTGCACAGGTTTCTCTAGAACAGACGTGGCTCTGTGGGTCACCAGGAATGCATGGTCTTAATTGGCTCTCCCACCCCTTTCCAAGAGGCTTTACAATTTATTCTCCCTCCAGCAGCATGTATGCCCGAATTCTTGATATTGCGTGCGTGCTGAGTCGCTTCAGTTGTGTCTGACTCTGCGACTCTGTGGACTGTGGCTCACCAGGCTCCTCTGTTCATGGGATTCTCCAGGCAAGAACACTGGAGTGGGTTGCCGTGCCTTACCTTCAGGGGATCTTCCAGATCCAGAAACTGAACCCATGTCTCTTATGTCTCCTGGATTGGTAGGTGAGTTCTTTGCCACTGGTGCACCTGGGAAGCCCCAATACTTGATATCACTACACTTTAAAATATTTACCTATTTGAAGGGTAGGAAATGGTACCTGCTTTTTTTTTTCCACCTGATTACTTATACCAAAAGCTTCCTACCATAATTTCTGTGCAAGAAAAGTAGAGAGAAAGAGGAACCCCAGAGTATATTCAGGGAGACCTAGTGAAATTATAATAGCTGACATTATTAAACACAGCTGTGTGTAGATGCTAAATCCATACCTGGGAGGCAGACACATCTGAGTTTGAATCCTGAGAAAGCCCCACACTAGCTGTGTGATTCGAGGGAGTCACTTAGCCTTTCTGGGTCTTGGGCCTCCTTATCTGTTAAATGGGGAAATAATGGTACCCACGTTACAGGGTTGTAAGAAGAATCAAATGAGTTAACATTTGTCGAGTTCTTAACATGCCTGCCCATCACACTCTATAAGTGGTCAATGGATAACTAAAAATGCATAGTTATCCATTGGATTACTAACATGTCAGAGTCTACATTTTTTTATATGTATCGATTCATTTCAGTCTCCTATCAGTTTTAATGAGGCAAAGACAATTGTTAATCTTGTTTTAAGGGCAAAGAGAGGTTGAGAAATTGGTCCAAGGTCGCATAGTTTTGCTGTTACAGACAGAGCTAGGATTGGAACCCAGATTTCCAGCACCACTTAACCACTTGCACTGTATGTCAATGCTGGGAAAGGAAAGAGGCAGATTTTTCTTTTTGTGACGTGAAGTGAAGTTGCTCAGTCGTGTCCAACTTTTTGCGATCCCATGGACTGCAGCCCACCAGGCTCCTCTGTCCATGGGATTTTCCAGGCAAGAGTACTGGAGTGGGTTGCCATTTCCTTCTCCATGGTATCTTCCCGACACAGGGATTGAACCCAGGTCTCCCGCATTGTAGCCTGACGCTTTTACTGTCTGAGCCATCAGGGAAGTCCATTTCTTTTTGTGGGAGCTGTGAAAAGTGGAGGAAAACTCTGAAGTGTTGAGGAAGAGGCCACCACAGCCTCCATCAGAGGACACCACAGCCTCGTCCAGGGCACCCCGGCCTCTGGACTGGGGAGCACTCTCTCCTCTACCCGGACTAGTTCTGGTCCAGGGTCCAAAACCTATGTCCACATACAGCCCCAGCGCTTCCTTGCTCTCTGAGCTTGGGCAAACCGCCCACCCTGGAGAGACTTCTGTATTCCTCTGTCAAAGCTCCATCTGAACAGGCTTCCCATGTGGCACTAGCAGTAAAGAACTCACCTGCCAATCCAGGAGACAAAAAGCCAGCAGAGTTCCCCAGAGGATTAGAAGCAATAATATCCACAAAAGCCCTGAGTCTAATAGAGGCCCAAGAACACCTCATTGTCCTTCCTTCCTGGGGCTTTACGGCCATTTCCCCGTTCAACCTCTTCCTAATTCTCTCCCCTGACTTACATCATCATGAGGGTGGACCAGTGGCACTCCAGGGATGGGGCGCTGAGTGCAGTCTGCTCCAGGTACTGCAATAAAGGGCTGGATTTTCATAAAGAATTTAAAGACAAGCCATTGAAAGTCACTCTGCTTTTTGTTATTAATATGCTCTAGTGATTTTAAACTATGCCAGTGATAAAATCAGAGAAGGCAATGGCAACCAACTCCAGTACCCTTGCCTGGAAAATCCCATGGACGGAGGAGCCTGGTGGGCTACAGTCCGTGGGGTCGCTAAGAGTCGGACATGACTGAGCGACTTCACTTTCACTTTTCACTTTCATGCATTGGAGAAGGAAATGGCAACCCACTCCAGTGTTCTTGCCTGGAGAATCCCAGGGACGGCAGAGCCTGGTAGGAGGCCGTCTATGGGGTCGCACAGAGTCGGACACGACTGAAGCGACTTAGCAGCAGCAGCAGCAGTAGTGATAAAAGACTCCTTGAAGAAAAAAAAAAAAAAACTTTTGTTGATTTAAGTTCTAAATGCCTGCACTCAGGGTGGACCAGCTCCCCACCCAGCCCNGGGATGGCAGAGCCTGGTAGGAGGCCGTCTATGGGGTCGCACAGAGTTGGACACGACTGAAGCGACTTAGCAGCAGCAGCAGCAGTAGTGATAAAAGACTCCTTGAAGAAAAAAAAAAACTTTTGTTGATTTAAGTTCTAAATGCCTGCACTCAGGGTGGACCAGCTCCCCACCCAGCCTTCGGTACGCCACTGGGCAGGAATTCTACTTGGTGCAGGAGCATCTGCTGCAATAATGAGTCTTCACCTCATTAGGGTAGCCAGAGGCAAGGAGCCAAGGGAGCATGACTCTGTGGACCGCAGATGAGAGTCCTCTATTGCTGCATAACAAACCATTCCTAGGTAATATGGCTTAAAACAAGCACCATGTTATTGCTTATGATGCTGTGGGCTGGTTGGGCAAGGCTCAGCGGGGATGGTTCATCTCTGCTCCATGTGATTCACCTGGGCTTGGTCTGTGGCTGCAATTTGGGCTGAAAGTTACAAAAATAGCCTTCCTCTCGTGCCTGGCCCTTCAGTGGAGATGGCTGGGACACTGCAACTTTTCTTTACTCCTAATTTTTCATCTTCTAGACCCTTCTCTGCATGGGATTGTTTTAACAGTATGACTTAGACAGTTTTTACCCTGTGGCTCAGAACTCCAAGACAGTGAAAGTAGATGCTCTCAAGGGCCTCTTTGGACCTGGGCCTAGAACTTGTACAACCTTCCTTTGGCCACCAGTCGTGGAAGAGCCCAGGTTAAGTATGAGAGGGAACTACACAAGAATGTCAGTCAGAGAGGCTCGGTACCCCGCCCAGCAAGGCACCATCTGGAAGCTGTGACTGTCCTGCAGTCAGGGAGTGCTTGAGCCTGGGGGACAGAGCTGTGCAGCTAAGGGTTTCCTCTGACGCCTTCTACAGCCCCACCCCAGGACACACTTACCTTACTCTGGGTAAGGCCTGGTCTCCCCAGGGCCACCCCTCCCCCTAAACTCACCCGCTGGAGTATCCCTTTCCAACCCCCATGAAAACTTACTCTCAGGATTGACGTGGCCTACTGACCTGTGCTGACGTGTCATGCTGTGTGTGAATAAGCCCCGGGCAGTCCTGGGCCTGGACCTCCCACCTCCCAGGAGGCCACAGCAGTCTTCTGGAGCAGTGAATCAAAGTGTTAGTCACTCAGTCATGTCCGACTCTACGCGACCCCATAGGGTAGCCTGCCAGGCTCCTCTGTCCTTGGGATTCTCCAGGCAAGAATACTGGAGTGGGTTCAGTCAGAGAGGCTCGGTACCCCGCCCAGCAAGGCACCATCTGGAAGCTGTGACTGTCCTGCAGTCAGGGAGTGCTTGAGCCTGGGGGACAGAGCTGTGCAGCTAAGGGTTTCCTCTGACGCCTTCTACAGCCCCACCCCAGGACACACTTACCTTACTCTGGGTAAGGCCTGGTCTCCCCAGGGCCACCCCTCCCCCTAAACTCACCCGCTGGAGTATCCCTTTCCAACCCCCATGAAAACTTACTCTCAGGATTGACGTGGCCTACTGACCTGTGCTGACGTGTCATGCTGTGTGTGAATAAGCCCCGGGCAGTCCTGGGCCTGGACCTCCCACCTCCCAGGAGGCCACAGCAGTCTTCTGGAGCAGTGAATCAAAGTGTTAGTCACTCAGTCATGTCCGACTCTACGCGACCCCATAGGGTAGCCTGCCAGGCTCCTCTGTCCTTGGGATTCTCCAGGCAAGAATACTGGAGTGGGTTGCCATTTCCTTCTCCAGGGGAATCTTCCCTATCCAGGGATCGAACCCAGGTCTCCTGCGTTGCAGGCGAACTCTTTACCATCTGAGCCACCAAGTCCCTTGGTGAAACTTTAGGCATTTCAGCAAGTGGGTGCAGGAGAGGTTCCCAAGCAGGTGGGGATGTGGTATCTCCCGGTTGCCCACGTCCCTGCCTGACTCTATGCCAGTGGGAATCGCCCACTTGTCCGGAAAATCAGAGCGCCCTCAGTCCAGGCCATTCAGGGGCGTTTCCTGTTCGGCGCTTTCTCAGCTTGTTTTCTGGGTGCCTTTCCTTACTCATCTCCGTCAGAGCGGGCGGCAATCGCTGTGCACAGCAAGTACTGCTTCTCCGTCCCGGGCTTTGTGTTGCAGTCTTGGGGAACGGGCTGCTGTCTGGGAGGGTGGGGGAGCCCACTGATGCTCCTCCATCTCTTGTGCTCTAAGCCCACGTGCGAGGCCCATTACCCAAGGCCCCTTCCGGCAGGCCCTGCCAGTGCCTCCTAGCGTCTCGCCCTCCCCCTCTCTCTGAGCTGCACCTAAGTGTGTGTGTCTATTACAAGAAGGGGGAGAACAACCCAGCAGTATGTCACGGGAGTAATAATTACATCCCCAACTCCCATCATGCCGTCTGCTGCTGACCTTTCACCCTTCCTCTCTTTTAATCACCCCCCAGCATCACTCACTCTGACAGAGCAGCAGCACGGGCCCTGTGACCTGTCAGCCCGGGGACATGACTTATAGGGCCTCGCAGGTGGACAAAGGGAAGGGAGATAGGCCACATAAATCTCCCTGGTGAATAAAGGAGAGTAATGGAGTGCGCTCCCCAGGCCCGCGCTAGCAGACTCCCGTGGTCTCGTTATTCAGCACAGAGTTTCGGTGATGAGGAAGTGCCCCCGGCTGACGTGTGGGTCCCAATCAACCTTGCCAAAGCCAGCAGCCTCTACAGGAGCCCCAGTGTCACATCCACCCTGATGTTCCCGGAGAGGGCAGGATAGGGGAGGGCAGCTAGCTCCCAGGCTGGTTTATTGCATCTGCAAGTGGAGAGGTGCTTAGTCGCTCAGTTGAGTCTGACTCTTGTGACCCATAGCCTGTAGGCCTGCCAGGCTCCTCTGTCCAGGGGATTCTCCAGGCAAGAATACTGGAGTGGGTTGCCATTTCCTTCTCCAGGGGACCTTCCCGACTCAAGGATCAAACCCGGGTCTCCTGCACTGCGGTCAGACTCTTTACTGACTGAGCTACAAGGGAAGCCCGCAGGTGGAGGGGAGGAAGGAAACCCACCTCAGCCAAGCAGCCCCTGGCCTGGCCGCTCCTCGGGTGCTGGTCCCTAAGCAGCTTGGTCAGGAGCTTCTTCCAGGGACGGGAGAGGGCAGAAGCATCCCCAGGCTTGGAGCTGTCTCTCTAGAAAGAGCCTGGAGTGGTGCCCCTTACTTGGTAAGAGGTCCCCTGGACAGAGATCATTGAGGGAGTGACTTGGCAGATTGTGTGCAGGATTCGTCGGGATCCTTCCAAGCTTCACTAATTAGCATGAGAGAACCTGTCCTCACTATGGCATCTGAGAAGGAATGGGTACCCAATGGCCTGGAACCCTGAGCTGGGCAGGAATATCCCCCTCCCACGGGCAAACCCTCGAGTGAGGATGAGTTGCTGATTCTGAAACTCACTCATTCATTGATACCAGCTGCCTCTCAAGTCCTCCTTTACCTGTTCATTTAGCTGCAAGGGCTGCAAGCTAGGGTCCATAGGCCAAACATGGCCCATGGGTGTCTTTCGTTTAGTCTGGAGTTGTTTGATCAAATTAGAATCTGCAGTTCTTCAGACAGTACTGGCTCACTCCAGTCCACACTCCACAGACACCCGCCATCATGGTTCCAGTCATCTACATCGCCTGCCTCTTCCCCACAGACAGTTTGACCCCAAGGAACCCCCTGAAGCTCAGGCCTGATTCCTAAGTGGTCCCACTCAGACCCTCCATCCTTCTTGAGGACAGTTTTTGCCTCACCTCCTACATCTGTCTGGAGAGCGTATTAACTTCCTTGAACCTTTTACAGCTTTTACTGCATCTGAAACTCAGAATAACTCCCTGAGATGGCAAATGGCATCATCCCCATTTGGACAGGTGGAGAACATGGGTAAGAAGAGTAACTGGTTTGCTTTAGGCCACACAACTGGTCAGTGAAAGACAGAGGAGGACCCAGAGATTCTGATTTCAGATGTATTTTTTTTCCACCAGACCATCAGTTCAGTTTAGTTCAGCCACTCAGTTGTGTCCGACTCTTGGTGACCCTATGGACTGCAGTACACCAGGCTTCCCTGTCCATCGTCAACTTCTGGAGCTTGCTCAAATTCATGTCTATCGAGTCAGTGATGCCATGCAACCATCTCATCCTCTATCATCCCCTTCTCCTCCTGACTTCAATCTTTCCCAGCATCAGGGTCTTTTCTAAGGAATCAGTTCTTCGCATCAGGTGGCCAAAGTATTGAAGCTTCGGCTTCACCATCAGTCCTTGCAATGAATATTAGGATTGATTTCCTTTAGGATTGACTGGTTTGATCTCCTTGCAGTCCAAGGGACTCTCAAGAGTCTTCTCCAACACCACAACTCAAAACATCAATTCTTTAGCGTCCAGCTTTCTTTATGGTCCAACTCTCACATCTATACATGACTACTGGAAAAACCATAGCTTTGACTAGATGGACCTTTGTTGGCAAAGTACACCAGACCATAATTCTAAGGAATTGTTGCCCCACCACACTCAACTACACATTTGTAGTTGGATCATCATATGTCAGAGTGCAAGGGCTGTTGGGTCCAATTCTCTACTTTTATGCACAAACAGCCTTCAGGATAACTCCAGCACAGACAGTCCCTCAGCCCCTGCTGACACCTTCTGGGGCCGGGGACTCACCACCTCAGAGGGATGGTTTAATCCATCCTTGTGGAGTATCTGCCTTTAGAAAACTCTTTCTCAGCTCCCTGGAGCCCAAATCTGTGAGGTCCTCTCACCACCATGGACTCTTGCGCTGCTCCCAGTATCCACGTGGAAGTGGCCCTCCCACTCAAAGGATTTGGAGACCCTTTGTCAGGTTCAACAGGCTCAGTTGCTGTACCAGTCAGGATCACAAGGGACTAAATACTGACCCTAAAGGGAATTCATTGATTTATGAAGCTGACAAGATCCAGGGTTAGGCGTCAGGGGACCCAAAGGTACAAACAGTGCTTTGAGGAGCCTGCCTTCCTCTACACTGCCATCATCCTCAGGTAAGTGCTCCTGATGTGGAGGCATCTGGGTAAACTCAGCCTAAATCCCACCAACTCTGTAAATGCCATGAAAAAGAGTTCCCCTTTCCCAAGAATTCCAGAAAAAGCCATGGGCAGGATTATTGTTGACCAAGCTTGGGTCACATGTCCACCCGTTAACCAGTCCCTGTGTCCAGGAAGATGGAGATCTCTGAACGGTCAGGCCCAGGTCATACACCAACCTCCGGGGATTGGCCCCACCTATGTGACATGCCCAGCGAGGTGGGGGGAGTCCCCGAAGGAAAATGATGGAGCACTTTACAGAACATGGGAAGATGGAGATGGGCCCACTGAAGCAGTCATGGTTTCCAGGCCTATGCCGTCCTGATCATTCTCCCTCTGTGCGTTCTCTGGTATGTTTCTTTCCTTGTGTGGTGCAGTGGGGTGTCATTCAGAGGGCAGAACCGAGTCTCCCACAGGTGGGATCAACTGTGAAAAGTGGGTTCCAAGCGCATCCTACCTGAATCCTGGACACCCCACTTCTATCAGACATGGAGGGTCCCTTTCGGGACCACACTGCTGTTTTGGCCCCCTGCGCCTGCAGGCAACTCACACACCCAGGTCTTGTGCTGCCCTTTGGCCACCAACCTCCACCTCTTGGTTAGCACAATGGGGATTTTAAAAACAAAGGTGTAACACTACTCAATCAAGCTTAATCATTTCAGCCCCATCATTGCAGCTCATTGGAATCATGTAACAAAAGTTAGTTCTGGCAGTCCGAAACTCTGGTCATATGTTTTTTATTCCAGTCCCTGTCATATAAAGCTTAGTAGGACAGGATTAAGAGCATAGCCCTATGACCTGCCTCTAGAGACTCCATCCAGCCTGATCAGTTCAATGATTAGATCTCTTTAATGAGGATAACAATAGAACCAATCTCAAAAGATTGTCATGATGATTACATGAGCTAATATTTGTAAAGCCCTTAGAACAGGACCTAGCACATGGTGAGTAATATGAAAGTGTTGGCTAAACAGACAGCTGGGCCTTGATTAATCAGGAGATATGAACTAGAGCTGTGCTATTATTCAACCCCCATTTTCTGTACCAGGCCCCACGTCTCTTGTGATTGGTTTTATCAAATGCCTTGACATACAAGAATGATATCTCTGCCTTTCCCCTCATCAGTATTATAAAACACAGAAAGTGAGATTTGGCTGGTATAAACAATGATGACCCTTTGTGACTCACATTCCTTTCTAGGAGCTCCAAATCCATCTACTTGATAAGTGTACTGTTCTAAAACTGGGGACTATCAATCTTTCTGATACAGAATGTGTGGTACCACCTATTGGAAATTTCGGACAACATGGTGTTAGTGTCTCTGTTCTTGGAGCCAAAGTTATACTCAATCAAGAAGAGTAAATTCAGTTTCCTTGAGACCGGAAACAACAGTCCCCAAAGTCAGGACCCTGCCCTTGATCACTCACCAAACCAAGCTAAGCAATAAAGGAAAGTACTTGGATCAGTTAAAAATGCTGTGACTTGCAAGTAACAGAAGACACAGATGCCATAGCTTGATCATAAGGATTAGTATAACCAAGAAGTTCAGAGGTGGCAGGTCTTAGGATTGCTTGCGCATTGGTTACCCGTGTACTGAGAACCTGGATGTTTCTGTTTCAGTTCTGCCATCCTTAGCTTTTGATTTGTGCCTCATAGTTATAAGATTGCTGCTGAAGCTCCCAGAGAAGGCAATGGCACCCCATTCCAGTACTCTTGCCTGGAAAATCCCATGGACGGAGGAGCCTGGTGGGCTGCAGTCCATGGGGTCGCTAAGAGTCAGACACGACTGAGTGACTTCACTTTCACTTTTCACTTTCATGCATTGGAGAAGGACATGGCAACTCATTCCAGTGTTCCTGCCTGGAGAATCCCAGGGACGGGGGAGCCTGGTGGGCTGCCGTCTATGGGGTCGCATAGTTGGACACAACTGAAGAGACCTAGCAGCAGCAGGCTCTCTCTCAAAGAGAGAGAAAGTGTTAGGCTCATGTAATCATGGGGGTTGACAAGTCTGCAATCTACAGGGCAGGCCAGCAGCCTGGAAATACAGCTAAGAGTTGATGTTGCAGTTTTGAATTCCAGCTCTTAAGGGCGGCAGGCTGGAAACTCAGGCAGGATCTCTATGTTGCAGTCTTGAGAATTCCTTCAGGAAATTTCAGTCTTAAGATGTTCAGCTGATTAGATGTGGCCCATCCACATCATAGAGGGTAATCTGCTTTACTCAAAGTCTTAAAAAATACCTTCACAGCAACATCTAGACTGGTATTTACCCAAACAACTGGCTACCAGAGCCTCACCAAGTTGGCACATAAATCAATCATCACACAATAGCATCTATCCCATAATGCTGTTACAATGATTAAATGAGTTAATACTTACAAAGCTCATAGATGTACAGAGTCAGTACTTGAAACTGCACTGAATAAATAGATATGTAAATAAGCAAACAAACAACTAGGACTTGAACCCAGGTCTTCTAGTACCATGGTTTTCAAACTGTGTTTCCAAACTGAAGCCACATGCACAGGGGCATCACAGGATGCTATAAACTTTCCCAGCAAACAGTCACCATCTGCCGGTGTTGAGGAAATGCTTGCTGTCTGCCAGACCTGATGTGAATTACCAACCTGAGGTAGCTCACAGCTTCAGCGCTGGCTCATACCACATTCTTTGCAGTGGTTGCACACCTTCAAGAGGCTGGATTTTCAGTGGTTGCTACAATAAAAGTCAAAGCAGAGCTGGTCAGTCCTATTCCAAAGTCTGAGAAGATGTGCAGTGTCCAACAGGCACATATAGCCCATCGGTATGTGATTACAGTTAACAATGAAATAAAGTCTTTTTAAGTTTACATTTATGTCGGGTGGCCCAGCGGCTAAGACTCTATGCTTCCAATGCAGGGGGCCCAGGTTCAGTCCCTGGTCAGGGAACTAGATCCCACATGCCGCAACTAATAGTCACCACGGCGCAGCTAAAAATCCCACATGCTACAATGAAGAGGAAAGACCCTACCACAGCTAAGACCAGGCTCAGCCAAATAAATTAGAATAACTTTTAAAATTTAAGTTTATGTGTACCTTTTATTTTTCCAAGTGGCTAATCAGTTGTGAAAACACAAATGTTTCAGCTGTTTAGACCTAACTACTTAAGAAACGCAACTTTTAGGTATTTCTTTTGACACAGGGGTATCACAAAAAAATATGATCGAGACTCTAAAAGTGTCATGAACCAAGAATGTTTAGGAAACTTTGTTCCTTCTATTGCATTACATTTCTTGTGACTGCGCCTAATACTTGTCCACCTCAAACATCCTGAAAGATGGCAGGAAGGGTAAGGAGTTTGGCAAGGCTTCATTTACTCAGTGACTGAAAAAAGCCCTGGGTGGGGGCGTTCCAGGTAAAACCAGGAGCCTGGCAGGTGGGCCAATGGGTCGCCCTGTCTGGCCCTAGAGACAAACCCAAACCCCAGCTCCTATTTCCTCTGGGGCAGCATCTGGACGCTAAGCTTTGTTCCCCTATCCCCACCTCCGCCAGCCCCACCCCCACTCCAGCAGGGTGAGGCTCAGCTGAATGGCTTCACTCTTGCTAGAAAGGGCTCTGCCATGCAGTCCAGGGGGCAAGGGAGGGGAGAGAAGACCCTCCCTAGCCTCCCCAGCTGGGCGGGTTCCTCAGGAGAGCGGCAATGCACAGCACCCCTGCCCTCCCCCCATCTGCCGTTTAACGATGATGGAAGCTGCTGTCAGTGCTGGCGACAGTAATAAACACTCTTCTTAATAACACAGGGTGTACCTCTTATTAAAATGAATGGACTCCCACAGCGCAGCCTGGGGCTGCACGGCTGGCAGCCAGCCGGAGGACGGCGGCCCTCAACTGGAGCAGTTTATCTGCTGTAATTACTGGCAGGACAACACAGTGGGGGCTTCTGGGGGCAGGCTGGGAGTGGGTCCAGGCCTAGAGTTGGCTTAGAATTACAATCACACACAGACCTCACACCCAAGAGCCCACCTTTCCACATCCAGGGGTGTAAAGACACACCTGTCCAGAGTCACATGCACACACCTGGAGCTGACAACCCTCTGATGGGATCCGTGTGCCTGATGGGGCAAAAGGCAGCAAGAGGGACTGCCGCGTTCTCAGGGGTGGCCCGATGCCTCAGGGATGGGTGAGAAATGCGTGCTATGCTCAGTCGCTCAGTTGTGCACAACTCTCTGCAACCCCACGGACTGCAGCCCTGGCAGGCTCCTCTGTCCATGGGGAGTCTCCAGGCAAGAATACTGGAGTGGGTTGCCATGGCCTCCTCCAGGGTGAGAAATAGGGCTCTTCAAATAAATAAAGCTCAGAGAGTACCCGCAGAACTTCACGGGTGCGGGAACCAGGTGGTAAGCTGCTTGGCAGTGCTCGGGATCAGAGATCTATAGAGAACTCCGGGCCTATGACATCACAGTATCATGGGCATATGCTCTCATGGCGCCACGGGAGGCACTTAGCAGAATTAGAACTGACCATTTTAAGATTCATTACTTAAGAGTGTTAAAGGAATATGTGACTGGAGGAGTGAGTGAAGTAACCATCAGTTCTGCAGGGAATGTGATGAGCGTGAGGGCTTTTCTGGGCACACATGCACAGACGCACATGTGAACACACACTCAGGCACAGACACACACAGAGACACATATGCATGTGGATGGACACACACACATGGGAACACACAGTCACACATGCACACACCTGCACGGACACGCACACGTCCACAGCTCATATCTGACACACCCTGCACACACACCCCCACCTCCACAACTCATATCTGACACACCCTGCAGACACGTGTGCAGTCACACACACCCCCACCTCCACAACTCATATCTGACACACCCCTTTTTCTGGCTCAACCAGTGCTAGAAACATCAGTCAGTGCTAGAAACACACACACTCAGCTCAGGCAGGTGACCTCAGACCCACTATGAGAGACTTTGCTTCTTAAGATAGTTTCCTTTTGAGACATGAGAGAAGGGGGTTTTGTGAAGATCCAAGAGAAGGTGAGACAAAGGGACTCCAGGACCCCCAGCATTCCTTCCTTGTGGCCCCCAGTTCAGCCCAGCCTGCCCGTGATGAGGTTGAAGCCCCATCAAGCAGAGCCCTCACCCTGCCCTCCACTGAGCCATGCTGCCCTGTTTTTCCAGGGACCTAGACGCCCCTCCAGGACTCTCTACAAGGAGGGGTCTTCCCACAAGGTGAGTGAGTAAGTGAGTGAAAGTCACTCAGTCATGTCCAACTATATGGTCCATGGAATCTTCGAGGCTAGAGTACTGGAGTGGGTAGCCTTTCCCTTCTCCAGGGGATCTTCCCAACCCAGGGATCGAACTCAGGTCTCCCACGTTGCAGGCGGATTCTCTACCAGCTGTGCCACCAGGGAAGCCCCCCACAAGTTAGTCGTTTCCAACTCCGTTCCTCCCCGGGCTTTGCAGGGGTTCCACTGGAGGAGGCAGTCGGGAAACAGAGAGAGAGAGGGAGGGACAGAGTGAGGGAGGGAAGGCATGTGTCTGTAGATGGGTGTGCGTGCCCACAGCACAAGGAGGGCCAGAATTTCTGCTCCCCAGGAGGAGCAAATCTCCTTTTCCATCCTAGTATGGGGCTACACAAAAGAATTTGCACAAAGGGCTCCCTTCTTTACAAATATACAGAAATTGAAAACCACCAAACTAGCCTGGGAACAACTGTATCTTGCTCATCTCAGTTCAAGCTGGACCTCAGAAGCCATGGAGATGAAGCTTTAACCCATGAGATGCTGATAAAAATCAGTCATTTCCAGCTTCTACCAAGCATTTCCTCTGGGCCAGGCCTGGCTGTGCACTTCAGAGAGGCCATCTCATCTAATTCCCACATCAACCCTGTCATCATCTCCACTTTATAAAGGAACAAGTAGATAGGAAGTAACAGTACCAGGATTCACTCCCAGGCTGCCTGATCCCAGAACTCAGGTTCTGCATCAGCGTACAGCACTGCCTCTGGAGGTAGCAAGCACGTGAACTTGACCTCAGGAACCGACACTGCAACCCTCAGCATTTTCCAGCTTCTTGGAAGCTATTCCCCACAAATGAGATGCTAGGTGGGAGGTGGCCTCTCACAGTAGCCTCCTACAGGTGATCGTGGCTGCAGTAGGGGAGCTAGTCCTACCCCTTAGAGCCATGGGAGTCCACTGCTTCTAAATTTGGACAACTAGCCTGTATCTGGCCAACTCCAGCTTCCAAGAATAACTACTAAACCTGGACTTAAAAACACAATATATACAATCATGGGAGACCCTTGGGAACATTAGACTAAGTGAAATAAACCCATCACAAAAAGACAATACTGCAGCATCTTTTCTGATCACAACTGTATGAAACTAGACATCTATGATAAGGAGAAAACTAGAAAAGTCACACATATGTGGAGATTAAACAACATGCTATTGAATGACCAATGGGTTACCATTTCCTTCTCCAGGGGATCTTTCCGACTCAGGGATTGAACCTGGCTCTCCCTCTTTGCAGGCAGACTCTTTACCAACTAAGCTACAAGGGAAGCCCTTAATCGGTCAATAAAGAAATAAGAAAAGGAATTTAAAAATACCTTGAGGCAAATGAAAATGGAAATACAACCTACCAAAACTTATGGAATGCAGTTATAAGAGGAAAGTTAATAGAAATAAAAATGCTTACTTGAAACAAGAAAAATCTCAAACAACCTAACTTTATACAAGGAACCAGAGAAAGAACAAATGAAGCCCAAAGTCAGTAAATAAACAAGATCAGAGCAGAAATGAAAAAGACTAAAGAGGAAAAATATAAGATCAATAAAACTAAGACCTGTTTCTTTAAAAAGTCCAATAAAATTGGCAAAACTTTAGACTCACTCGCAAAAAAAACAGAAAGGACTCAAAACCAGAAATGAAAGAGGAAACATTACAACTGTTACCACAGACACAGATGATCTACAAGTAATTTTATGCCAACAGATTGGATGACCTAGAAGAAATGGATACATTCTTAGAAACATAAAGCCTTCCAATTCGGAATCAAGAAATAGGAAATCTGAATAAACAAACTACTGGCATGAAGACTGACTCAGTAATCAAAATCCTCCCAGTAAACAGAAGTCCAGAACCAGGCAGCTTTGTGGTGAATTCCATCAAAGAGTCCGAGAAGAATTAATGCCAATCCTTGTCAAACTCTTCCAAAAGATAGAACAAGAAGGAACACTTACCAATCATTTTATGAGGCCAGCTTTAACCAGACGCAGAAACCAGAAAAGGACACCACAAGAAAAGAAAGTCACGGGCCAATATCCTTGATGAACAGGCTTCCCAGGTGACCCAGTGATAAAGAATCCACCTGCCAATGCAAGAGACACAGATTTGATCCCTGGGTTGGGAAGATCCCCTGGAGAAGGAAATGGCAACCAACTCCAGTATTCTTGCCCAGAGAATCCCATGGACAGAGAAGCCTGGCAGGCTGTAGTCCACAGGGTCACAAAAGAGTCAGACATGACTTAGACATAACTAAACAACAAGAGTCAGACATAACTAAACAACAACAGTCCCTGATGAATAAAGATGGAAAAATTCTCAATAAAATATTAGCAAACCTGATTCAACAATATGCTAAAAGGATCATACACCTCAATCAGATGACATTTATTCCAGGAATACAAAGATGGTCCAACATATATACACACATAATTAATATTATTATGAATATTATTCAGCCATAAGAAGAATGAAATCTTTAACATTTGCCACAACAGGACGGACCGTGATGGCATTATCATAAGGAAAGTGAGTCAGACAAAGACAATACACTCTCAATTATATGTGGAATCCAAAAGAAAAAACCAAGCTCATAGATGCAGAGAACAGACTGGTGGTTGTCAGAGGTGGGAGGAGCATGAAAGGGGTAAAAGAAATCAAAATGTACAAACTTCCAGTTATAAAACAAGTCTTGGGGAGGTGATGTACAGCCGAGCGACTATAGTTAATAATACTGTACTATACATTTGCAAGTTGCAAAGAGAGTAAATCTTAAAATATCTCAGCACAAAAAGAAAATCTGTAACTATGTATGATATGGATATTACCTAAACTTGATCATCATGAGCATTTCACAACACATACAAATATTAAATCATTATGCTGTGCATCTGAAACTAATATAAAATTGTATGTCAATTATACCTCAGTAAAGAAGAAGAAAAAAAAGTGGTTAAAATGGTTAAGATATGTATTTTCCCACAAATACAGAGGGAATGAAGGGTTTGGAACAGCTAGGCCAGCAGGAAGTGTCCTTGGAGAGGGCTGCAGGGGATCTAGGTGTCAAGCCTTCAGCATCCGTCTCTGGTCCTCCTGCTACCACCACCCATCTTGAGCCTTCCCACACTCCCCAGAGGATGAACAGGCCAGTCTTCAGCTGAGGGTGACCCTGCAGCAACCTCTCCAAAATTACCCCTTGCTCCCTTTCTCCTCCTCCTCTTTTCCCTTCTCCCTCTCCCCATGGTTTGCCCTGCTGACTGCTGACCTGAGCCACAGCCACAAACAGCTGGTATGCTCCTCTGGTCCTCTGGTTTCATGTTTCCACTGTGCTTAACTTGGCTCCAACTATGGGAACCACAGTGAAAGAGGAGAGTGAAAAATTTGGCTTAAAACTCAACATCCAGAAAACTAAGATCATGGCTTCATGTCCCATCACTTCATGACAAATAGATGGGGAAACAATGGAAAGAGTGAAAGGCTTTATTTTGGGGGTCTCCCAAGTCACTGCAGATGGTGGCTGCAGCCATGAAATTAAAAGACGCTTGCACCTTGGAAGAAAAGCTATGACCAACCTAGACAGCATATTAAAAAGCAGAGACATTACTTTCCCAATAAAGGTCCATCCAGTCAAAGCTATGGTTTTTCCAGGAGTCATGTATGGCTGGGCGAAGGCAATGGCACCCCACTCCAGTACTCTTGCCTGGAAAATCCCGTGGACAGAGGAGCCTGGTAGGCTGCAGTCCATGGGGTCGCTAAGGGTCAGACACGACTGAGCGACTTCACTTTCATTCTCATGCATCTGAAAAGGAAAAGGTAACCCACTCCAGTGTTCTTGCCTGGAGAATCCCAGGGATGGGGGAGTCTGGTGGGCTGCTGTCTATGGGGTTGCACAGAGTCGGACATGACTGAAGTGACTTAGCAGCAGCAGCATGTATGGATGTGAGAGTTGGACAATAAAGAAAGCTGAGCACCAAAGAATTGACACTTTTGAACTGTGGTGTTGGAAAAGACTCTTGATGGTCCCTGAGACTGCAAGGAGATCCAACTGGTTAATCCTAAAGGAAATCAGGATTTCCCTAAATATTCATTGGATGGCCTGATGGTGAAGCTGAAACGCCAATACTTTGGCCACCTGATGGGAAGAATTGACTCATTGGAAAATACCCTGATGCTGGAAAAGATTGAAGGCAGGAGGAGAAGGGGGCGACAGAGGATGAGATGGTTGGATGGCATCTCGGACTCAATGAACAAAAGTTTGGGTAAACTCTGGGAGTTGGTGATGGACAGGGAGGCCTGGTGTGCTGCAGTCCGTGGGGCTGCAAAGAGCTGGACATGACTGAGTGACTGAATTGAATTGAACTGATGGGAACCACCAAGTTAAAGCAGAGCCAGTTCAAAATCACAGTTCAGGTGTTTCTAGGACCAGCTTTTGACGGTGGGTGAGGAGGAGGCAGGGTCCAGAATTTAATGATCATAAAATGACATGCCTTTGGTGCACACCATGTGAAAAGGGTTTCACAAATCATTGTTTCCTTTCATGTTCACAACAAACTATGGCGGTAGTGTGAGCCCATTTTACAGATGAGGAAACAAGCTCTGAGTGATTACACAAATTTCCCAAGGTCCCAAGCTTTTAATCACTGAGCTATGCTGCTTCCTCTGCTCTTAGGTGAATCCAGACACCTCTTCCCCTCCCATGAGGAAAGAGGATGGCAAGTGTCTTCTTTTGGGATGAAAGATAGGGACAGTAATGACTTCCGTCATGCCTTTGGGCAGCTATGATGATAAGAGTGAGAAAGTGGCTGGGCAACACCCACTGTCGAGGCCTCCAGTGGCTAAGCTCATCAGACTCTGGGTCTAATGAACATGCTGGCCTCTGGGCCACCCACGGTGGGGCCCTGCAGGTGAGGTTTTCAATAAACCCCACTTTGGGCCCCTCAAAATTTGTGTCCAAGTGTCCTCAAGGGAAACCTTAAATGGAACAGGAAATTGTGAAGAAGGGTGTAGTGCAGAAGGGGCAGTCTCACCTGATTTGCTTTGGCAGTGATGACAATAATAACCAAAGCACCACTGTTTGAGTACCCACCATGAACCAGGCACTTGCTCTGATCGTCTGCATCCTTGTTACTAAAATCACCTGGAAGCTAATTACAAATAAAGTCGCTCAGGCCCTACCCTAGCCTTGCTGAGTCAGAATCTCCATTTTTCACAAGGTCCTCAGGTGATTCACAGGCACTGCCTCACACCTTGTCTTATTCAGTCCTCTGTGTTCCCAGGAAATTGTTTTACAGATGAGGAAACTGAAGCCCAGAGGTGTGGATTTCACTGTCCAGGAACAAGAGGAGGAAATGGCTGAAATCTGACCCTGTGGGCAGTGAGGCTTCAAACCTAAGAAAGAGGCTTATGAAGCCTGGGAAGTTTATGAGCTGTTCTCTGATTCTGGGCTTTTGATTCTTGTCTTTTAACCAGGCTGCCCCCCGAAGGACACCGGAGGCTCCCCGCTAGCAGGAGGAGTTACTCGAGGGCTGCTCTGGACCTCAGTCTTGGCCCTTCCTCCTGCACCCCAGGTGGGGCTTCTCTGAGCTTGGGCACAGCAGCTCCTTGAGGGAGGCGCTTGGGAGGGCAGTGCTCAGAGGGAAACAAGGATGCTCTCTCACCTGCTGCCTCGGCTTGGTTCTCCTGACACTCACAGGCAGCCAAGGGGGGCCAGCCTAGCGCCTGCCGGGTTAGCCCACCTCCCAGTGAGCCAGCCCAGGCATGTGGCGCCCACTCCCTCCTTCCGGAAGCCCACGAAGCCACGCGGCCTACGCCAGCAGCATCTTGGCCCGTGGGGCTGTGGCCCACGCCACGTCTCATTCCGAACTCCTCAATCTCTCCCATTAGCTGAGATTGCAGGCTCAGAGTACAAACATCGCCGCCTGTCACTGCAGCCTCACCTCCTCCGCCAGCCGGGAATGGTCTCGTCTCCTTCAATCCATCACGGAGGATTTCTATCGCTCTCCCTCTGTGAGCCCTTCCCCCAGCGCCTGGCCCAGGGGAGTTGCTGCACTGCCAGGTGGGAGGAGAGAGGCGGCAGGAAGCCCAGGGCAGGGACCTCTCAGGCCCTGAGCCCGGTAACACCTGAAGAACCCAGCCCCGACCAGCGAGCAGTTCTGCTTCAGACCCAGAGGAAGCAAATGAGGAGGTGGCGGGAACAGAAGGGTTAGTTGCTCAGTCGTGTCTGACTCTGCAACCCCACGGACTGTAGCCAGCCAGGCTCCTCTGTCCATGGGGATTCTCCAGGCCAGAATTCTGGAGTGGGTTGCCATGCCTTCCTTCAGGGGATCTTCCTGATCCAGGGATCGAACCTGAGTCTCCTGCATTGCAGGCAGACTCTTTACCATCTGAGCCTCCAGCAAAGGCCCCAGCAGGAGCAGAGGCCTTTCCTAACACTCCCCAGGCCTGGGATATACACTTGCTGCCCCCGGAGGTGAAGTTACTGTTTTTAGAACTGCGAATCTGGGGGCCTCATCCCTGGGCATTCTGACTCCAGGTATCTGGGATAGAGCCTGAGAATCTGCACTTTTTAACAGCTGCTCCATGTGGTTCTGAAGGTCCCTGGACCCCAACATTGAGAAACTTGGCTGATGGAGGCTCTTACCAGTAGACGAGGCCAGATGGCGCTGTCATAACAAACAATCCCCACACCCTCAGGGGCTTAATACAATAAGGATTCATTTCTTGTGTCTCCATGCCCAAAGCTAGTTGGCTGGAGGTTCCTTTCACTGAGGTTATTTAGATGCCCAGCTGAGGAAACTCATCTAGACCAGGTTTCTGTGATTGCCAGTGAGGAGCACAGATAGGGGGTCGAGCTGACAAGTGCTTCAGCCTGAAAGTGACACGGAGCACTCCTGCCCACAACCCACTGGCCAGAACTAATGCCAGCACCTTGCCCAGCTTTGCGAGGATGGGGAGAAGTAATCACCCCCCACATGTGCCAGGGGAGAGAGAAGTGGAATACAGGGGAACCATCTGGGCATTCCCCCTGGATGGCACTGAGGCTGAAAGCCCAGCCCCTGCCTGCTGACGCCTCACCCACTGGCTGCAGCGTAGCAAGACAAGAAGGGAAGCACGAGGTGAGGGCCTGGGCCTGCCATCCGTTTCCATGGCACTTAGTCATCACCAAAGTTTAGTCACATGCGTTATTGTATCAATGATTCTTGCTGCAGCAGAATTATTTATACATGTATATTATTTGTTATGTTGTGTGTATGTGAGTGTGTGTGTGTGTTGGTCGCTCAGCCGTGTCCGACTCTGTGCAATCCCATGGACTGTAGCCCGCCAGGCTTCCCTGTCCATGGAATTCTCCAGGCAAGAACATTGGAGTGGGTTGCCATGTCCTTCTCCAATTTGTTATGGTTATATAATTTCACTTAGCTTTCAGAGCAGTTGAGCGTATAACCCTTGAGGCCATCGTTAGTTACAGGTGAGGACTGAGGTTATGCCCAGGTGTTTGGGCTCCTAGGCCAGGGCCCTTCCGATCATGCTCAGGCCAAAGCAGAGCCAGGGCAGGTTGGTCCCGTGAACTTCAGGCTTGTTGGTTTGGGTTGGGCCTCCCTCAGTGGACAGGTCCTTTGCCCTTGGAAGTCTCACATTAGGTCTACAAGGGTCCAACTCCACTCTCCCACCCCATGATGCTGCTGTCAGCCCCAGAGCTAACCAACTTTCCTTCTCTGCCATCTGCTAGGAAAAGGGAGATTCCATCAGCCCCCGACCACCAGCAGTCTCCCACTAATATTTAGGCCCACCTCTCCAAGCCTGGGGCTTCCCTCATAGCTCAGTTGGTAAAGAATCTGCCTGCAATGTAGGAGACCCTGGTTCAATTCCTGGGTTAGAAGATCCCCTGGAGAAGAAATAGGATACCTACTCCAATATTCTTGGGCTTTCCTTGTGGCTAAGCTGGTAAAGAATCTGCCTGCAATGCAGGAGACCTGAGTTTGATCCCTGGGTTGGGAAGATCTCCTGGAGAAGGGAAAGGCTACCCACTCCAGTATTCTGGCCTGGAGAATTCCATGGATACAGTCCATGGGGTCGCAAAGAGTCAGACACGACTGAGCGACTTTCACTGTTCACTTTCACTCCAAGCCTGGCAGACAACACGTGCCAGGATTCAAGTTTAAGGGTCATGGGGAACTCGCAAGTGAGTGGTGTATCTAAGACTAGGTAGGTTTTTCGGTGGGAAGTCAGGGCAGGAGTTTGGAGGCAGGGAAGACTTGTCCAGTCATTTTGGGGAAATTAAGGAGAATAAAAAATTAGTCTAATCAAACTCTTATTTTACTGCCTAGCTGTGAAACCCCAGCTAGAAAAGGCCAGTGAAAATAGGGAAATCTGGTTACACAGTCCACATTCTCAAATGTTCCCAGGGCCCCAGGAAACTGCGGAGGCCCACAGAGGTCCTGAGGCTGCCTTCAGTAGGGCTGAGTGCTCGCCACAGCCAGGCTGCGAAGCGCCGCTTGTGAACACAAGCACGGAAATGTGGCCTCTTCTGCAGTTTTCATCTTAAAGTAGGCTTGTGCCCCTCATACATGCCTTTTATTTTCTCCTAAGGAAATACAACATGGGGGCTCAGGGGTCCCCAGACCCGCTGAGAGAGTGTGCCCTGTCGCTGAGCCACTCCACGACATTTAACCCATACCTCATTTTCCTCTGCCTCTTCGTTCTGCACCCACTCTCACCCCAGACAGTCAAGGGTTGGGTGGAGAAGAATGACCTTGGGCCCGCTGACCCTCCACTGGGGTATACTCATGGGGTGTATGGCCTCAGATCATGCAACTTCACAGACACCGGGACTTGGGGTACAGGGGGACGGNTGTCCTTGGGATTCTCCAGGCAAGAATACTGGAGTGGGTTGCCATTTCCTTCTCCAGGGGAATCTTCCCTATCCAGGGATCGAACCCAGGTCTCCTGCGTTGCAGGCGAACTCTTTACCATCTGAGCCACCAAGTCCCTTGGTGAAACTTTAGGCATTTCAGCAAGTGGGTGCAGGAGAGGTTCCCAAGCAGGTGGGGATGTGGTATCTCCCGGTTGCCCACGTCCCTGCCTGACTCTATGCCAGTGGGAATCGCCCACTTGTCCGGAAAATCAGAGCGCCCTCAGTCCAGGCCATTCAGGGGCGTTTCCTGTTCGGCGCTTTCTCAGCTTGTTTTCTGGGTGCCTTTCCTTACTCATCTCCGTCAGAGCGGGCGGCAATCGCTGTGCACAGCAAGTACTGCTTCTCCGTCCCGGGCTTTGTGTTGCAGTCTTGGGGAACGGGCTGCTGTCTGGGAGGGTGGGGGAGCCCACTGATGCTCCTCCATCTCTTGTGCTCTAAGCCCACGTGCGAGGCCCATTACCCAAGGCCCCTTCCGGCAGGCCCTGCCAGTGCCTCCTAGCGTCTCGCCCTCCCCCTCTCTCTGAGCTGCACCTAAGTGTGTGTGTCTATTACAAGAAGGGGGAGAACAACCCAGCAGTATGTCACGGGAGTAATAATTACATCCCCAACTCCCATCATGCCGTCTGCTGCTGACCTTTCACCCTTCCTCTCTTTTAATCACCCCCCAGCATCACTCACTCTGACAGAGCAGCAGCACGGGCCCTGTGACCTGTCAGCCCGGGGACATGACTTATAGGGCCTCGCAGGTGGACAAAGGGAAGGGAGATAGGCCACATAAATCTCCCTGGTGAATAAAGGAGAGTAATGGAGTGCGCTCCCCAGGCCCGCGCTAGCAGACTCCCGTGGTCTCGTTATTCAGCACAGAGTTTCGGTGATGAGGAAGTGGCCCCGGCTGACGTGTGGGTCCCAATCAACCTTGCCAAAGCCAGCAGCCTCTACAGGAGCCCCAGTGTCACATCCACCCTGATGTTCCCGGAGAGGGCAGGATAGGGGAGGGCAGCTAGCTCCCAGGCTGGTTTATTGCATCTGCAAGTGGAGAGGTGCTTAGTCGCTCAGTTGAGTCTGACTCTTGTGACCCATAGCCTGTAGGCCTGCCAGGCTCCTCTGTCCAGGGGATTCTCCAGGCAAGAATACTGGAGTGGGTTGCCATTTCCTTCTCCAGGGGACCTTCCCNGCTCCCAGGCTGGTTTATTGCATCTGCAAGTGGAGAGGTGCTTAGTCGCTCAGTTGAGTCTGACTCTTGTGACCCATAGCCTGTAGGCCTGCCAGGCTCCTCTGTCCAGGGGATTCTCCAGGCAAGAATACTGGAGTGGGTTGCCATTTCCTTCTCCAGGGGACCTTCCCGACTCAAGGATCAAACCCGGGTCTCCTGCACTGCGGTCAGACTCTTTACTGACTGAGCTACAAGGGAAGCCCGCAGGTGGAGGGGAGGAAGGAAACCCACCTCAGCCAAGCAGCCCCTGGCCTGGCCGCTCCTCGGGTGCTGGTCCCTAAGCAGCTTGGTCAGGAGCTTCTTCCAGGGACGGGAGAGGGCAGAAGCATCCCCAGGCTTGGAGCTGTCTCTCTAGAAAGAGCCTGGAGTGGTGCCCCTTACTTGGTAAGAGGTCCCCTGGACAGAGATCATTGAGGGAGTGACTTGGCAGATTGTGTGCAGGATTCGTCGGGATCCTTCCAAGCTTCACTAATTAGCATGAGAGAACCTGTCCTCACTATGGCATCTGAGAAGGAATGGGTACCCAATGGCCTGGAACCCTGAGCTGGGCAGGAATATCCCCCTCCCACGGGCAAACCCTCGAGTGAGGATGAGTTGCTGATTCTGAAACTCACTCATTCATTGATACCAGCTGCCTCTCAAGTCCTCCTTTACCTGTTCATTTAGCTGCAAGGGCTGCAAGCTAGGGTCCATAGGCCAAACATGGCCCATGGGTGTCTTTCGTTTAGTCTGGAGTTGTTTGATCAAATTAGAATCTGCAGTTCTTCAGACAGTACTGGCTCACTCCAGTCCACACTCCACAGACACCCGCCATCATGGTTCCAGTCATCTACATCGCCTGCCTCTTCCCCACAGACAGTTTGACCCCAAGGAACCCCCTGAAGCTCAGGCCTGATTCCTAAGTGGTCCCACTCAGACCCTCCATCCTTCTTGAGGACAGTTTTTGCCTCACCTCCTACATCTGTCTGGAGAGCGTATTAACTTCCTTGAACCTTTTACAGCTTTTACTGCATCTGAAACTCAGAATAACTCCCTGAGATGGCAAATGGCATCATCCCCATTTGGACAGGTGGAGAACATGGGTAAGAAGAGTAACTGGTTTGCTTTAGGCCACACAACTGGTCAGTGAAAGACAGAGGAGGACCCAGAGATTCTGATTTCAGATGTATTTTTTTTCCACCAGACCATCAGTTCAGTTTAGTTCAGCCACTCAGTTGTGTCCGACTCTTGGTGACCCTATGGACTGCAGTACACCAGGCTTCCCTGTCCATCGTCAACTTCTGGAGCTTGCTCAAATTCATGTCTATCGAGTCAGTGATGCCATGCAACCATCTCATCCTCTATCATCCCCTTCTCCTCCTGACTTCAATCTTTCCCAGCATCAGGGTCTTTTCTAAGGAATCAGTTCTTCGCATCAGGTGGCCAAAGTATTGAAGCTTCGGCTTCACCATCAGTCCTTGCAATGAATATTAGGATTGATTTCCTTTAGGATTGACTGGTTTGATCTCCTTGCAGTCCAAGGGACTCTCAAGAGTCTTCTCCAACACCACAACTCAAAACATCAATTCTTTAGCGTCCAGCTTTCTTTATGGTCCAACTCTCACATCTATACATGACTACTGGAAAAACCATAGCTTTGACTAGATGGACCTTTGTTGGCAAAGTACACCAGACCATAATTCTAAGGAATTGTTGCCCCACCACACTCAACTACACATTTGTAGTTGGATCATCATATGTCAGAGTGCAAGGGCTGTTGGGTCCAATTCTCTACTTTTATGCACAAACAGCCTTCAGGATAACTCCAGCACAGACAGTCCCTCAGCCCCTGCTGACACCTTCTGGGGCCGGGGACTCACCACCTCAGAGGGATGGTTTAATCCATCCTTGTGGAGTATCTGCCTTTAGAAAACTCTTTCTCAGCTCCCTGGAGCCCAAATCTGTGAGGTCCTCTCACCACCATGGACTCTTGCGCTGCTCCCAGTATCCACGTGGAAGTGGCCCTCCCACTCAAAGGATTTGGAGACCCTTTGTCAGGTTCAACAGGCTCAGTTGCTGTACCAGTCAGGATCACAAGGGACTAAATACTGACCCTAAAGGGAATTCATTGATTTATGAAGCTGACAAGATCCAGGGTTAGGCGTCAGGGGACCCAAAGGTACAAACAGTGCTTTGAGGAGCCTGCCTTCCTCTACACTGCCATCGTCCTCAGGTAAGTGCTCCTGATGTGGAGGCATCTGGGTAAACTCAGCCTAAATCCCACCAACTCTGTAAATGCCATGAAAAAGAGTTCCCCTTTCCCAAGAATTCCAGAAAAAGCCATGGGCAGGATTATTGTTGACCAAGCTTGGGTCACATGTCCACCCGTTAACCAGTCCCTGTGTCCAGGAAGATGGAGATCTCTGAACGGTCAGGCCCAGGTCATACACCAACCTCCGGGGATTGGCCCCACCTATGTGACATGCCCAGCGAGGTGGGGGGAGTCCCCGAAGGAAAATGATGGAGCACTTTACAGAACATGGGAAGATGGAGATGGGCCCACTGAAGCAGTCATGGTTTCCAGGCCTATGCCGTCCTGATCATTCTCCCTCTGTGCGTTCTCTGGTATGTTTCTTTCCTTGTGTGGTGCAGTGGGGTGTCATTCAGAGGGTAGAACCGAGTCTCCCACAGGTGGGATCAACTGTGAAAAGTGGGTTCCAAGCGCATCCTACCTGAATCCTGGACACCCCACTTCTATCAGACATGGAGGGTCCCTTTCGGGACCACACTGCTGTTTTGGCCCCCTGTGCCTGCAGGCAACTCACACACCCAGGTCTTGTGCTGCCCTTTGGCCACCAACCTCCACCTCTTGGTTAGCACAATGGGGATTTTAAAAACAAAGGTGTAACACTACTCAATCAAGCTTAATCATTTCAGCCCCATCATTGCAGCTCATTGGAATCATGTAACAAAAGTTAGTTCTGGCAGTCCGAAACTCTGGTCATATGTTTTTTATTCCAGTCCCTGTCATATAAAGCTTAGTAGGACAGGATTAAGAGCATAGCCCTATGACCTGCCTCTAGAGACTCCATCCAGCCTGATCAGTTCAATGATTAGATCTCTTTAATGAGGATAACAATAGAACCAATCTCAAAAGATTGTCATGATGATTACATGAGCTAATATTTGTAAAGCCCTTAGAACAGGACCTAGCACATGGTGAGTAATATGAAAGTGTTGGCTAAACAGACAGCTGGGCCTTGATTAATCAGGAGATATGAACTAGAGCTGTGCTATTATTCAACCCCCATTTTCTGTACCAGGCCCCACGTCTCTTGTGATTGGTTTTATCAAATGCCTTGACATACAAGAATGATATCTCTGCCTTTCCCCTCATCAGTATTATAAAACACAGAAAGTGAGATTTGGCTGGTATAAACAATGATGACCCTTTGTGACTCACATTCCTTTCTAGGAGCTCCAAATCCATCTACTTGATAAGTGTACTGTTCTAAAACTAGGGACTATCAATCTTTCTGATACAGAATGTGTGGTACCACCTATTGGAAATTTCGGACAACATGGTGTTAGTGTCTCTGTTCTTGGAGTCAAAGTTATACTCAATCAAGAAGAGTAAATTCAGTTTCCTTGAGACCGGAAACAACAGTCCCCAAAGTCAGGACCCTGCCCTTGATCACTCACCAAACCAAGCTAAGCAATAAAGGAAAGTACTTGGATCAGTTAAAAATGCTGTGACTTGCAAGTAACAGAAGACACAGATGCCATAGCTTGATCATAAGGATTAGTATAACCAAGAAGTTCAGAGGTGGCAGGTCTTAGGATTGCTTGCGCATTGGTTACCCGTGTACTGAGAACCTGGATGTTTCTGTTTCAGTTCTGCCATCCTTAGCTTTTGATTTGTGCCTCATAGTTATAAGATTGCTGCTGAAGCTCCCAGAGAAGGCAATGGCACCCCATTCCAGTACTCTTGCCTGGAAAATCCCATGGACGGAGGAGCCTGGTGGGCTGCAGTCCATGGGGTCGCTAAGAGTCAGACACGACTGAGTGACTTCACTTTCACTTTTCACTTTCATGCATTGGAGAAGGACATGGCAACTCATTCCAGTGTTCCTGCCTGGAGAATCCCAGGGACGGGGGAGCCTGGTGGGCTGCCGTCTATGGGGTCGCATAGTTGGACACAACTGAAGAGACCTAGCAGCAGCAGGCTCTCTCTCAAAGAGAGAGAAAGTGTTAGGCTCATGTAATCATGGGGGTTGACAAGTCTGCAATCTACAGGGCAGGCCAGCAGCCTGGAAATACAGCTAAGAGTTGATGTTGCAGTTTTGAATTCCAGCTCTTAAGGGCGGCAGGCTGGAAACTCAGGCAGGATCTCTATGTTGCAGTCTTGAGAATTCCTTCAGGAAATTTCAGTCTTAAGATGTTCAGCTGATTAGATGTGGCCCATCCACATCATAGAGGGTAATCTGCTTTACTCAAAGTCTTAAAAAATACCTTCACAGCAACATCTAGACTGGTATTTACCCAAACAACTGGCTACCAGAGCCTCACCAAGTTGGCACATAAATCAATCATCACACAATAGCATCTATCCCATAATGCTGTTACAATGATTAAATGAGTTAATACTTATAAAGCTCATAGATGTACAGAGTCAGTACTTGAAACTGCACTGAATAAATAGATATGTAAATAAGCAAACAAACAACTAGGACTTGAACCCAGGTCTTCTAGTACCATGGTTTTCAAACTGTGTTTCCAAACTGAAGCCACATGCACAGGGGCATCACAGGATGCTATAAACTTTCCCAGCAAACAGTCACCATCTGCCGGTGTTGAGGAAATGCTTGCTGTCTGCCAGACCTGATGTGAATTACCAACCTGAGGTAGCTCACAGCTTCAGCGCTGGCTCATACCACATTCTTTGCAGTGGTTGCACACCTTCAAGAGGCTGGATTTTCAGTGGTTGCTACAATAAAAGTCAAAGCAGAGCTGGTCAGTCCTATTCCAAAGTCTGAGAAGATGTGCAGTGTCCAACAGGCACATATAGCCCATCGGTATGTGATTACAGTTAACAATGAAATAAAGTCTTTTTAAGTTTACATTTATGTCGGGTGGCCCAGCGGCTAAGACTCTATGCTTCCAATGCAGGGGGCCCAGGTTCAGTCCCTGGTCAGGGAACTAGATCCCACATGCCGCAACTAATAGTCACCACGGCGCAGCTAAAAATCCCACATGCTACAATGAAGAGGAAAGACCCTACCACAGCTAAGACCAGGCTCAGCCAAATAAATTAGAATAACTTTTAAAATTTAAGTTTATGTGTACCTTTTATTTTTCCAAGTGGCTAATCAGTTGTGAAAACACAAATGTTTCAGCTGTTTAGACCTAACTACTTAAGAAACGCAACTTTTAGGTATTTCTTTTGACACAGGGGTATCACAAAAAAATATGATCGAGACTCTAAAAGTGTCATGAACCAAGAATGTTTAGGAAACTTTGTTCCTTCTATTGCATTACATTTCTCGTGACTGCGCCTAATACTTGTCCACCTCAAACATCCTGAAAGATGGCAGGAAGGGTAAGGAGTTTGGCAAGGCTTCATTTACTCAGTGACTGAAAAAAGCCCTGGGTGGGGGCGTTCCAGGTAAAACCAGGAGCCTGGCAGGTGGGCCAATGGGTCGCCCTGTCTGGCCCTAGAGACAAACCCAAACCCCAGCTCCTATTTCCTCTGGGGCAGCATCTGGACGCTAAGCCTTGTTCCCCTATCCCCACCTCCGCCAGCCCCACCCCCACTCCAGCAGGGTGAGGCTCAGCTGAATGGCTTCACTCTTGCTAGAAAGGGCTCTGCCATGCAGTCCAGGGGGCAAGGGAGGGGAGAGAAGACCCTCCCTAGCCTCCCCAGCTGGGCGGGTTCCTCAGGAGAGCGGCAATGCACAGCACCCCTGCCCTCCCCCCATCTGCCGTTTAACGATGATGGAAGCTGCTGTCAGTGCTGGCGACAGTAATAAACACTCTTCTTAATAACACAGGGTGTACCTCTTATTAAAATGAATGGACTCCCACAGCGCAGCCTGGGGCTGCACGGCTGGCAGCCAGCCGGAGGACGGCGGCCCTCAACTGGAGCAGTTTATCTGCTGTAATTACTGGCAGGACAACACAGTGGGGGCTTCTGGGGGGAGGCTGGGAGTGGGTCCAGGCCTAGACTTGGCTTAGAATTACAATCACACACAGACCTCACACCCAAGAGCCCACCTTTCCACATCCAGGGGTGTAAAGACACACCTGTCCAGAGTCACATGCACACACCTGGAGCTGACAACCCTCTGATGGGATCCGTGTGCCTGATGGGGCAAAAGGCAGCAAGAGGGACTGCCGCGTTCTCAGGGGTGGCCCGATGTCTCAGGGATGGGTGAGAAATGCGTGCTATGCTCAGTCACTCAGTTGTGCACAACTCTCTGCAACCCCACGGACTGCAGCCCTGGCAGGCTCCTCTGTCCACGGGGAGTCTCCAGGCAAGAATACTGGAGTGGGTTGCCATGGCCTCCTCCAGGGTGAGAAATAGGGCTCTTCAAATAAATAAAGCTCAGAGAGTACCCGCAGAACTTCACGGGTGCGGGAACCAGGTGGTAAGCTGCTTGGCAGTGCTCGGGATCAGAGATCTATAGAGAACTCCGGGCCTATGACATCACAGTATCATGGGCATATGCTCTCATGGCGCCACGGGAGGCACTTAGCAGAATTAGAACTGACCATTTTAAGATTCATTACTTAAGAGTGTTAAAGGAATATGTGACTGGAGGAGTGAGTGAAGTAACCATCAGTTCTGCAGGGAATGTGATGAGCGTGAGGGCTTTTCTGGGCACACATGCACAGACGCACATGTGAACACACACTCAGGCACAGACACACACAGAGACACATATGCATGTGGATGGACACACACACATGGGAACACACAGTCACACATGCACACACCTGCACGGACACGCACACGTCCACAGCTCATATCTGACACACCCTGCACACACACCCCCACCTCCACAACTCATATCTGACACACCCTGCAGACACGTGTGCAGTCACACACACCCCCACCTCCACAACTCATATCTGACACACCCTGCAGACACGTGTGCAGTCACACACACCCCCACCTCCACAACTCATATCTGACACACCCCTTTTTCTGGCTCAACCAGTGCTAGAAACATCAGTCAGTGCTAGAAACACACACACTCAGCTCAGGCAGGTGACCTCAGACCCACTATGAGAGACTTTGCTTCTTAAGATAGTTTCCTTTTGAGACATGAGAGAAGGGGGTTTTGTGAAGATCCAAGAGAAGGTGAGACAAAGGGACTCCAGGACCCCCAGCATTCCTTCCTTGTGGCCCCCAGTTCAGCCCAGCCTGCCCGTGATGAGGTTGAAGCCCCATCAAGCAGAGCCCTCACCCTGCCCTCCACTGAGCCATGCTGCCCTGTTTTTCCAGGGACCTAGACGCCCCTCCAGGACTCTCTACAAGGAGGGGTCTTCCCACAAGGTGAGTGAGTAAGTGAGTGAAAGTCACTCAGTCATGTCCAACTATATGGTCCATGGAATCTTCGAGGCTAGAGTACTGGAGTGGGTAGCCTTTCCCTTCTCCAGGGGATCTTCCCAACCCAGGGATCGAACTCAGGTCTCCCACGTTGCAGGCGGATTCTCTACCAGCTGAGCCACCAGGGAAGCCCCCCACAAGTTAGTCGTTTCCAACTCCATTCCTCCCCGGGCTTTGCAGGGGTTCCACTGGAGGAGGCAGTCGGGAAACAGAGAGAGAGAGGGAGGGACAGAGTGAGGGAGGGAAGGCATGTGTCTGTAGATGGGTGTGCGTGCCCACAGCACAAGGAGGGCCAGAATTTCTGCTCCCCAGGAGGAGCAAATCTCCTTTTCCATCCTAGTATGGGGCTACACAAAAGAATTTGCACAAAGGGCTCCCTTCTTTACAAATATACAGAAATTGAAAACCACCAAACTAGCCTGGGAACAACTGTATCTTGCTCATCTCAGTTCAAGCTGGACCTCAGAAGCCATGGAGATGAAGCTTTAACCCATGAGATGCTGATAAAATCAGTCATTTCCAGCTTCTACCAAGCATTTCCTCTGGGCCAGGCCTGGCTGTGCACTTCAGAGAGGCCATCTCATCTAATTCCCACATCAACCCTGTCATCATCTCCACTTTATAAAGGAACAAGTAGATAGGAAGTAACAGTACCAGGATTCACTCCCAGGCTGCCTGATCCCAGAACTCAGGTTCTGCATCAGCGTACAGCACTGCCTCTGGAGGTAGCAAGCACGTGAACTTGACCTCAGGAACCGACACTGCAACCCTCAGCATTTTCCAGCTTCTTGGAAGCTATTCCCCACAAATGAGATGCTAGGTGGGAGGTGGCCTCTCACAGTAGCCTCCTACAGGTGATCGTGGCTGCAGTAGGGGAGCTAGTCCTACCCCTTAGAGCCATGGGAGTCCACTGCTTCTAAATTTGGACAACTAGCCTATATCTGGCCAACTCCAGCTTCCAAGAATAACTACTAAACCTGGACTTAAAAACACAATATATACAATCATGGGAGACCCTTGGGAACATTAGACTAAGTGAAATAAACCCATCACAAAAAGACAATACTGCAGCATCTTTTCTGATCACAACTGTATGAAACTAGACATCTATGATAAGGAGAAAACTAGAAAAGTCACACATATGTGGAGATTAAACAACATGCTATTGAATGACCAATGGGTTACCATTTCCTTCTCCAGGGGATCTTTCCGACTCAGGGATTGAACCTGGCTCTCCCTCTTTGCAGGCAGACTCTTTACCAACTAAGCTACAAGGGAAGCCCTTAATCGGTCAATAAAGAAATAAGAAAAGGAATTTTAAAATACCTTGAGGCAAATGAAAATGGAAACACAACCTACCAAAACTTATGGAATGCAGTTATAAGAGGAAAGTTAATAGAAATAAAAATGCTTACTTGAAACAAGAAAAATCTCAAACAACCTAACTTTATACAAGGAACCAGAGAAAGAACAAATGAAGCCCAAAGTCAGTAAATAAACAAGATCAGAGCAGAAATGAAAAAGACTAAAGAGGAAAAATATAAGATCAATAAAACTAAGACCTGTTTCTTTAAAAAGTCCAATAAAATTGGCAAAACTTTAGACTCACTCGCAAAAAAAACAGAAAGGACTCAAAACCAGAAATGAAAGAGGAAACATTACAACTGTTACCACAGACACAGATGATCTACAAGTAATTTTATGCCAACAGATTGGATGACCTAGAAGAAATGGATACATTCTTAGAAACATAAAGCCTTCCAATTCGGAATCAAGAAATAGGAAATCTGAATAAACAAACTACTGGCATGAAGATTGACTCAGTAATCAAAATCCTCCCAGTAAACAGAAGTCCAGAACCAGGCAGCTTTGTGGTGAATTCCATCAAAGAGTCCGAGAAGAATTAATGCCAATCCTTGTCAAACTCTTCCAAAAGATAGAACAAGAAGGGACACTTACCAATCATTTTATGAGGCCAGCTTTAACCAGACGCAGAAACCAGAAAAGGATACCACAAGAAAAGAAAGTCACGGGCCAATATCCTTGATGAATAGGCTTCCCAGGTGACCCAATGATAAAGAATCCACCTGCCAATGCAAGAGACACAAATTTGATCCCTGGGTTGGGAAGATCCCCTGGAGAAGGAAATGGCAACCAACTCCAGTATTCTTGCCCAGAGAATCCCATGGACAGAGAAGCCTGGCAGCCTGCCAGGCTGTAGTCCACGGGGTCACAAAAGAGTCAGACATGACTTAGTCAGACATAACTAAACAACAACAGTCCCTGATGAATAAAGATGGAAAATTTCTCAATAAAATATTAGCAAACCTGATTCAACAATATGCTAAAAGAATCATACACCTCAATCAGATGACATTTATTCCAGGAATACAAAGATGGTCCAACATATATACACACATTATTAATATTATTATGGATATTATTCAGCCATAAGAAGAATGAAATCTTAACATTTGCAACAACAGGACGGACCGTGATGGCATTATCATAAGGAAAGTGAGTCAGACAAAGACAATACACTCTCAATTATATGTGGAATCCAAAAGAAAAAACCAAGCTCATAGATGCAGAGAACAGACTGGTGGTTGTCAGAGGTGGGAGGAGCATGAAAGGGGTAAAAGAAATCAAAATGTACAAACTTCCAGTTATAAAACAAGTCTTGGGGAGGTGATGTACAGCCGAGCGACTATAGTTAATAATACTGTACTATACATTTGCAAGTTGCAAAGAGAGTAAATCTTAAAATATCTCAGCACAAAAAGAAAATCTGTAACTATGTATGATATGGATATTACCTAAACTTGATCATCATGAGCATTTCACAACACATACAAATATTAAATCATTATGCTGTGCATCTGAAACTAATATAAAATTGTATGTCAATTATACCTCAGTAAAGAAGAAGAAAAAAAAGTGGTTAAAATGGTTAAGATATGTATTTTCCCACAAATACAGAGGGAATGAAGGGTTTGGAACAGCTAGGCCAGCAGGAAGTGTCCTTGGAGAGGGCTGCAGGGGATCTAGGTGTCAAGCCTTCAGCATCCGTCTCTGGTCCTCCTGCTACCACCACCCATCTTGAGCCTTCCCACACTCCCCAGAGGATGAACAGGCCAGTCTTCAGCTGAGGGTGACCCTGCAGCAACCTCTCCAAAACTACCCCTTGCTCCCTTTCTCCTCCTCCTCTTTTCCCTTCTCCCTCTCCCCATGGTTTGCCCTGCTGACTGCTGACCTGAGCCACAGCCACAAACAGCTGGTATGCTCCTCTGGTCCTCTGGTTTCATGTTTCCACTGTGCTTAACTTGGCTCCAACTATGGGAACCACAGTGAAAGAGGAGAGTGAAAAATTTGGCTTAAAACTCAACATCCAGAAAACTAAGATCATGGCTTCATGTCCCATCACTTCAGGACAAATAGATGGGGAAACAATGGAAACAGTGAAAGGCTTTATTTTGGGGGTCTCCCAAGTCACTGCAGATGGTGGCTGCAGCCATGAAATTAAAAGACGCTTGCACCTTGGAAGAAAAGCTATGACCAACCTAGACAGCATATTAAAAAGCAGAGACATTACTTTCCCAATAAAGGTCCATCCAGTCAAAGCTATGGTTTTTCCAGGAGTCATGTATGGCTGGGCGAAGGCAATGGCACCCCACTCCAGTACTCTTGCCTGGAAAATCCCGTGGACAGAGGAGCCTGGTAGGCTGCAGTCCATGGGGTCGCTAAGGGTCAGACACGACTGAGCGACTTCACTTTCATTCTCATGCATCTGAAAAGGAAAAGGTAACCCACTCCAGTGTTCTTGCCTGGAGAATCCCAGGGATGGGGGAGTCTGGTGGGCTGCTGTCTATGGGGTTGCACAGAGTCGGACATGACTGAAGTGACTTAGCAGCAGCAGCATGTATGGATGTGAGAGTTGGACAATAAAGAAAGCTGAGCACCAAAGAATTGACACTTTTGAACTGTGGTGTTGGAAAAGACTCTTGATGGTCCCTGAGACTGCAAGGAGATCCAACTGGTTAATCCTAAAGGAAATCAGGATTTCCCTAAATATTCATTGGATGGCCTGATGGTGAAGCTGAAACGCCAATACTTTGGCCACCTGATGGGAAGAATTGACTCATTGGAAAATACCCTGATGCTGGAAAAGATTGAAGGCAGGAGGAGAAGGGGGCGACAGAGGATGAGATGGTTGGATGGCATCTCGGACTCAATGAACAAAAGTTTGGGTAAACTCTGGGAGTTGGTGATGGACAGGGAGGCCTGGTGTGCTGCAGTCCGTGGGGCTGCAAAGAGCTGGACATGACTGAGTGACTGAATTGAATTGAACTGATGGGAACCACCAAGTTAAAGCAGAGCCAGTTCAAAATCACAGTTCAGGTGTTTCTAGGACCAGCTTTTGACGGTGGGTGAGGAGGAGGCAGGGTCCAGAATTTAATGATCATAAAATGACATGCCTTTGGTGCACACCATGTGAAAAGGGTTTCACAAATCATTGTTTCCTTTCATGTTCACAACAAACTATGGCGGTAGTGTGAGCCCATTTTACAGATGAGGAAACAAGCTCTGAGTGATTACACAAATTTCCCAAGGTCCCAAGCTTTTAATCACTGAGCTATGCTGCTTCCTCTGCTCTTAGGTGAATCCAGACACCTCTTCCCCTCCCATGAGGAAAGAGGATGGCAAGTGTCTTCTTTTGGGATGAAAGATAGGGACAGTAATGACTTCCGTCATGCCTTTGGGCAGCTATGATGATAAGAGTGAGAAAGTGGCTGGGCAACACCCACTGTCGAGGCCTCCAGTGGCTAAGCTCATCAGACTCTGGGTCTAATGAACATGCTGGCCTCTGGGCCACCCACGGTGGGGCCCTGCAGGTGAGGTTTTCAATAAACCCCACTTTGGGCCCCTCAAAATTTGTGTCCAAGTGTCCTCAAGGGAAACCTTAAATGGAACAGTAAATTGTGAAGAAGGGTGTAGTGCAGAAGGGGCAGTCTCACCTGATTTGCTTTGGCAGTGATGACAATAATAACCAAAGCACCACTGTTTGAGTACCCACCATGAACCAGGCACTTGCTCTGATCGTCTGCATCCTTGTTACTAAAATCACCTGGAAGCTAATTACAAATAAAGTCGCTCAGGCCCTACCCTAGCCTTGCTGAGTCAGAATCTCCATTTTTCACAAGGTCCTCAGGTGATTCACAGGCACTGCCTCACACCTTGTCTTATTCAGTCCTCTGTGTTCCCAGGAAATTGTTTTACAGATGAGGAAACTGAAGCCCAGAGGTGTGGATTTCACTGTCCAGGAACAAGAGGAGGAAATGGCTGAAATCTGACCCTGTGGGCAGTGAGGCTTCAAACCTAAGAAAGAGGCTTATGAAGCCTGGGAAGTTTATGAGCTGTTCTCTGATTCTGGGCTTTTGATTCTTGTCTTTTAACCAGGCTGCCCCCCGAAGGACACCGGAGGCTCCCCGCTAGCAGGAGGAGTTACTCGAGGGCTGCTCTGGACCTCAGTCTTGGCCCTTCCTCCTGCACCCCAGGTGGGGCTTCTCTGAGCTTGGGCACAGCAGCTCCTTGAGGGAGGCGCTTGGGAGGGCAGTGCTCAGAGGGAAACAAGGATGCTCTCTCACCTGCTGCCTCGGCTTGGTTCTCCTGACACTCACAGGCAGCCAAGGGGGGCCAGCCTAGCGCCTGCCGGGTTAGCCCACCTCCCAGTGAGCCAGCCCAGGCATGTGGCGCCCACTCCCTCCTTCCGGAAGCCCATGAAGCCACGCGGCCTACGCCAGCAGCATCTTGGCCCGTGGGGCTGTGGCCCACGCCACGTCTCATTCCGAACTCAATCTCTCCCATTAGCTGAGATTGCAGGCTCCGAGCACAAACATTGCCGCCTGTCACTGCAGCCTCACCTCCTCCGCCAGCCAGGAATGGTCTCGTCTCCTTCAATCCATCACGGAGGATTTCTATCGCTCTCCCTCTGTGAGCCCTTCCCCCAGCGCCTGGCCCAGGGGAGTTGCTGCACTGCCAGGTGGGAGGAGAGAGGCGGCAGGAAGCCCAGGGCAGGGACCTCTCAGGCCCTGAGCCCGGTAACACCTGAAGAACCCAGCCCCGACCAGCGAGCAGTTCTGCTTCAGACCCAGAGGAAGCAAATGAGGAGGTGGCGGGAACAGAAGGGTTAGTTGCTCAGTCGTGTCTGACTCTGCAACCCCACGGACTGTAGCCAGCCAGGCTCCTCTGTCCATGGGGATTCTCCAGGCCAGAATTCTGGAGTGGGTTGCCATGCCTTCCTTCAGGGGATCTTCCTGATCCAGGGATCGAACCTGAGTCTCCTGCATTGCAGGCAGACTCTTTACCATCTGAGCCTCCAGCAAAGGCCCCAGCAGGAGCAGAGGCCTTTCCTAACACTCCCCAGGCCTGGGATATACACTTGCTGCCCCCGGAGGTGAAGTTACTGTTTTTAGAACTGCGAATCTGGGGGCCTCATCCCTGGGCATTCTGACTCCAGGTATCTGGGATAGAGCCTGAGAATCTGCACTTTTTAACAGCTGCTCCATGTGGTTCTGAAGGTCCCTGGACCCCAACATTGAGAAACTTGGCTGATGGAGGCTCTTACCAGTAGACGAGGCCAGATGGCGCTGTCATAACAAACAATCCCCACACCCTCAGGGGCTTAATACAATAAGGATTCATTTCTTGTGTCTCCATGCCCAAAGCTAGTTGGCTGGAGGTTCCTTTCACTGAGGTTATTTAGATGCCGAGCTGAGGAAACTCATCTAGACCAGGTTTCTGTGATTGCTGGTGAGGAGCACAGCTAGGGGGTCGAGCTGACAAGTGCTCCAGCATGAAAGAGACACGAAGCACTCCTGCCCACAACCCACTGGCCAGAACTAATGCTAGCACCTTGCCCAGCTTTGCAAGGATGGGGAAAAGTAATCACCCCCTACGTGTGCCAGGGGAGAGAGAAGTGGAATATGGGGGAACCATCTGGGCATTCCCCCTGGATGGCACTGAGGCTGAAAGCCCAGCCCCTGCCTGCTAATGCCTGACCCACTGGCTGCAGTGCAGCAAGACAAGAAGGAAAGCACGAGGTGAGGGCCTGGGCCCGCCATCCATTTCCATGGCACTTAGTCATCGCCAAAGTTTAGGCACATGCGTTATTGTATCAATGATTCTTGCTGTAGCAGAATTACTTATACATGTTTATTATTTGTTATGTTGTGTGTATGTGAGTGTGTGTGTGTGTGTTGGTCGCTCAGCCGTGTCCGACACTGTGCAATCCCATGGACTGTAGCCCGCCAGGCTTCCCTGTCCATGGAATTCTCCAGGCAAGAACACTGGAGTGGGTTGCCATGCCTTTCTCCGATTTGTTACAGGTTATATAATTTCACTTAGCTTTCAGAGCAGTTGAGCGTATAACCCTTGAGGCCATCGTTAGTTACAGGTGAGGATTGAGGTTATGCCCAGATGTTTGGGCTCCTAGGCCAGGGCCCTTCCGATCATGCTCAGGCCAAAGCAGAGCCAGGGCAGGTTGGTCCCGTGAACTTCAGGCTTGTTGGTTTGGGTTGGGCCTCCCTCAGTGGACAGGTCCTCTGCCCTTGGAAGTCTCACGTTAGGTCTACAAGGGTCCAACTCCACTCTCCCACCCCATGATGCTGCTGTCAGCCCCAGAGCTAACCAACTTTCCTTCTCTGCCATCTGCTAGGAAAAGGGAGATTCCATCAGCCCCCGACCACCAGCAGTCTCCCACTAATATTTAGGGCCACCTCTCCAAGCCTGGGGCTTCCCTCATAGCTCAGGTGGTAAAGAATCTGCCTGCAATGTAGGAAACCCCGGTTCGATTCCTGGGTCAGAAGATCCCCTGGAGAAGGGATAGGCTACCTACTCCAATATTCTTGGGCTTCACTTGTGGCTCAGCTGGTAAAGAATCTGCCTGCAATGCAGGAGACCTGAGTTTGATCCCTGGGTTGGGAAGGTCTCCTGGAGAAGGGAAAGGCTACCCACTCCAGTATTCTGGCCTAGAGAATTCCATGGATACAGTCCATGGGGTCGCAAAGAGTCAGACACGACTGAGCGACTTTCACTTTTCACTTTCACTCCAAGCCTGGCAGACAACATGTGCCAGGATTCAAGTTTAAGGGTCATGGGGAACTCGCAAGTGAGTGGTGTATCTAAGACTAGGTAGGTTTTTCGGTGGGAAGTCAGGGCAGGAGTTTGGAGGCAGGGAAGACTTGTCCAGTCATTTTGGGGAAATTAAGGAGAATAAAAAATTAGTCTAATCAAACTCTTATTTTACTGCCTAGCTGTGAAACCCCGGCTAGAAAAGGCCAGTGAAAATAGGGAAATCTGGTTACACAGTCCACATTCTCAAATGTTCCCAGGGCCCCAGGAAACTGCGGAGGCCCACAGAGGTCCTGAGGCTGCCTTCGGTAGGGCTGAGTGCTCGCCACGGCCAGGCTGCGAAGCGCCGCTTGTGAACACAAGCACGGAAATGTGGCCTCTTCTGCAGTTTTCATCTTAAAGTAGGCTTGTGCCCCTCATACATGCCTTTTATTTTCTCCTAAGGAAATACAACATGGGGGCTCAGGGGTCCCCAGACCCGCTGAGAGAGTGTGCCCTGTCGCTGAGCCACTCCACGACATTTAACCCATACCTCATTTTCCTCTGCCTCTTCGTTTTGCACCCACTCTCACCCCAGACAGTCAAGGGTTGGGTGGAGAAGAATGAGCTTGGGCCCACTGACCCTCCAGTGGGGTATACGCATGGGGTGTATGGCCTCAGATCATGCAACTTCACAGACACCGGGAGTTGGGGGACAGGGGGACGGGATAATTTTCAAGTTCAAAGACCTGGGGCGGAGTTCCTGGCTCAATGATTTCCTATCTACATGGTCTTGATAAATCTCTTATTCTTACGAACTTCCTTATCTGTAAGATAGGACAATAACCACCGTCTGCTTTCTAAGACTTCAGTTCATTTCTCCACCAAATATTTGTTGGGCAGGTGCAGCAGTTGGTGGGGGTGGCAGGGAGGGGACAATAGCGAAGGGCACCAAGGAGGCGCTTACCTTGGTGGTAAGTGCCATGAAAGAGGCAATCAGGATGGTGAGATACAGGGCAATGGGGTGAAGCCGCGAGATGGCTATTTGGACTAGGAATCAGAGAATGTCTCTCTGAGGAGGTGGCATTTGATCTCAGGCTAAAGTGCATGAAAGACCTGGGGCAATGTATTCAGACCGAGGGAAGTGCAAAGGCCCTGTGGTAGGAAAGGGCTTGTCAGGCTGGCAGGCACTGGGGCAGTGTTTTGGGAGAAGACAAAGTACTCAGTGAGGCCAGCCCTGGGAGAAACGGGAGCTCCAATGCAGGCCACAACGAGCAAGGCCAGGAACTAGTAGGTGGAAGTGCAGGCTTCCTGTTTTGTGGTTTCTCCCCTCAGACCTGTCCCTGCCTTGCAGCTGCCCCAGGGGAACCAGAAGTGGTTAGGTAGCTGGCTAGACTGCCCTGGGATCAGAGAAGCCTTCCCACCTCACCTGGGCAAGCTCAGGCACTCAGTTGGCCTGGCTCATAGGAGGAGAACAGCTCATGATCTCTCAGGCCCAGACAATGGGAAGGGCTGGTGCTCTCACTCCTGGCCAGGCAGGCCTGGATGAATCCTCCCAGGAGACGCCTGGGCACCTACTCAGCAGCCCTATTTCTGCCCTCCAGTCTACACACACAGAGGAAGAGTGACCTCTAGTGATGGATGCCCAGCAGAGAGCTCAGTTGCCCAGTTGGCTGCCACCAGGCCCTGCTTCAGAGCCCAGAGTGGGCAAAGGTGGGGCAAGACTTCGTGGGAACCAAGGAAGCCAGGGCAACTGCGGACTCAGAGCACAGGCTGTTCTCTGAGGGGTGAGAAACAGCCTCGCGTGCTGGCCAGGGCACTCAGCTGGAGTAAGGAGCCCTAAACAGAACCCAAGCCTGGGTGACCTAGGGGTCTGAAAGTCCCCAGACTTGGTTTCCCCTTCTAGGCTGTCCAAGATCCCCGAGTCTATCAAGACTCTACGGTAGGTATCGGTCTCTTCATTTTAGAGATGAAGACTTGGAGGCACGTATGGGGAGAGAAAGTACCAGAACCAAGATTCATGTCAAGATCAATGTCATCCAAAGCCCACCCCTTTCTATTGTGCCCCACCCTCCCTCAGCCTGGACCTCACCAGGGGACCTGGACTTCTCAGGACACTGGTGAGCTCCAGGGCATGGTCAGCCCTCTGGGCACCCATCTGGGGCTGCATGGTATGGGAGGCAGAGACAAGCCAGTGTGCATGCGCAGGAAGTCCGTGTGGGCAGGGTACTTGTGGGTGCAGGACCCATGTGTATTCAGGGTCCACGCATGTGTGCAGGAGATGGCTTGTCCAGCAAGCCAGGGCCCTTCCCAGGTCTACCATGCATCCTCCTTTTATTCTTACCCAGGAACTAGCAGAAACCCCCATCTCAGGATTGAGGGCAGGGGTGGGGGGTAGACACTGAGGCTCCCCTCTATTGTGTCTTCCTGTTCATTTGCATTTCCATCTGCACAGCTGAAGAACTTCACAGGAAGACCCTCAAAGTTCCTGATATCTGAGTCTTCTCTACAACATTCAGTTTCAGGAGGGATGCCTCTGATGGTGGAGACCCACTGCCTCCATCACCACATGCCATTCCAATCTGTAGCATCCATTCAGTTCAGTTCAGTTCAGTTCAGTCGCTCAGTCATGTCCGACTCTTTGCGACCCCATGAATCGCAGCACGCCAGGCCTCCCTGTCCATCACCATCTCTGGGAGTTCACTCAGACTCAAGTCCATCGAGTCCGCAATGCCATCCAGCCATCTTATCCTCAGTCGTCCCTTTCTCCTCCTGACCCCAATTCCTCCCAGCATCAGAGTCTTTTCCAATGAGTCAACTCTTCGCATGAGGTGCCCAAAGTACTGGAGTTTCAGCTTTAGCATCATTCCTTCCAAAGAAATCCCAGGGTTGATCTCCTTCAGAATGGACTGGTTGGATCTCCTTGCAGTCCAAGGGACTCTCAAGAGTCTTCTCCAACACCACAGTTCAAAAGCATCAATTCTTCGGCGCTCAGCTTCCTTCACAGTCCAACTTTCACATCCATACATGACCACAGGAAAAACCATAGCCTTGACTAGGCGGACCTTAGTCGGCAAAGTAATGTTTCTGCTTTTGAATATACTATCCAGGTTGGTCATAACTTTTCTTCCAAGGAGTAAGCGTCTTTTAATTTCATGGCTGCAGTCACCATCTGCAGTGATTTTGGAGCCCCCAAAAATAAAGTCTGACACTGTTTCCACTGTTTCCCCATCTATTTCCCATGAAGTGATGGGACCGGATGCCATGATCTTCGTTTTCTGAATGTTGAGCTTTAAGCCAACTTTTTCGCTCTCCTCCTTCACTTTCATCAAGAGGCTTTTTAGCTCCTCCTCACTTTCTGCCATAAGGGTGGTGTCATCAGCATATCTGAGGTTATTGATATTTCTCCCGGCAATCTTGATTCCAGCTTGTGTTTCTTCCAGTCCAGCGTTTCTCATGATGTACTCTGCATATAAGTTAAATAAGCAGGGAGACAATATACAGCCTTGACGTACTCCTTTTCCTATTTGGAACCAGTCTGTTGTTCCATGTCCAGTTCTAACTGTTGCTTCCTGACCTGCATACAGATTTCTCAAGAGGCAGGTTAGGTGGTCTGGTATTCCCATCTCTTTCAGAATTTTCCACAGTTTATTGTGATCCACACAGTCAAAGGCTTTGGCATAGTCAATAAAGCAGAAATAGATGTTTTTCTGGAACTCTCTTGCTTTTTCCATGATCCAGCGGATGTTGGCAATTTGATCTCTGGTTCCTCTGCCTGTTCTAAAACCAGCTTGAACATCAGGGAGTTCACGGTTCACATATTGCTGAAGCCTGGCTTGGAGAATTTTGAGCATTACTTTACTAGCGTGTGAGATGAGTGCAATTGTGCGGTAGTTTGAGCATTCTTTGGCATTGCCTTTCTTTGGAATTGGAATGAAAACTGACCTTTTCCAGTCCTGTGGCCACTGCTGAGTTTTCCAAATTTGCTGGCATATTGAGTGCAGCACTTTCACAGCATCATCTTCCAGGATTTGAAACAGCTCAACTGGAATTCCATCACCTCCACTAGCTTTGTTCTTAGTGATGCTTTCTAAGGCCCACTTGACTTCACATTCCAAGATGTCTGGCTCTAGATTAGTGATCACATCCTCATGATTATCTGGGTCGTGAAGATCTTTTCTGTACAGTTCTTCTGTGTATTCTTGCCACCTCTTCTTAATATCTTCTGCTTCTGTTAGGTCCATACCATTTCTATCCTTTATCGAGCCCATCTTTGCATGAAATGTTCCCTTGGTATCTCCAATTCTCTTGAAGAGATCTCTAGTCTTTCCCATTCTGTTGTTTTCCTCTATCTCTTTGCATTGATTGCTGAAGAAGGCTTTCTTATCTCTTCTTGCTATTCTTTGGAACTCTGCATTCAGATGCTTATATCTTTTCTTTTCTCCTTTGCTTTTCGCCTCTCTTCTTTTCAGTGCTATTTGTAAGGCTTCTCCAGACAGCCATTTTGCTTTTTTGCATTTCTTTTCCATGGGGATGGTCTTGATCCCTGTCTCCTGTACAATGTCACGAACCTCATTCCATAGTTCATCAGGAACTCTGTCTATCAGATCTAGGCCCTTAAATCTATTTCTCACTTCCACTGTATAATCATAAGGGATTTGATTTAGGTCATACCTGAATGGTCTAGCGGTTTTCCCTACTTTCTTCAATTTAAGTCTGAATTTGGAAATAAGGAGTTCATGATCTGAGCCACAGTCAGCTCCTGGTCTTGTTTTTGTTGACTGTATAGAGCTTCTCCATCTTTGGCTGCAAAGAATATAATCAATCTGATTTCGGTGTTGACCATCTGGTGATGTCCATGTGTAGAGTCTTCTCTTGTGTTGCTGGAAGAGGGTGTTTGCTATGACCAGTGCATTTTCTTGGCAAAACTCTATTAGTCTTTGCCCTGCTTCATTCCGCATTCCAAGGCCAAATTTGCCTGTTACTCCAGGTGTTTCTTGACTTCCTACTTTAGCATTCCAGTCCCCTATAATGAAAAGGACATCTTTTTTGGGTGTTAGTTCTACAAGGTCTTGTAGGTCTTCATAAAACCGTTCAACTTCAGCTTCTTCAGCATTACTGGTTGGGGCATAGACTTGGATAACTGTGATATTGAATGGTTTGCCTTGGAAACGAACAGAGATCATTCTGTCGTTTTTGAGATTGCATCCAAGTACTGCATTTCGGACTCTTTTGTTGACCATGATGGCTACTCCATTTCTTCTGAGGGATTCCTGCCCGCAGTAGTAGATATAATGGTCATCTGAGTTAAATTCACCCATTCCAGTCCATTTTAGTTCGCTGATTCCTAGAATGTCGACGTTCACCCTTGCCATCTCTTGTTTGACCACTTCCAATTTGCCTTGATTCATGGACCTGACATTCCAGGTTCCTATGCAATATTGTTCTTTACAGCATCGGATCTTGCTTCTATCACCAGTCACATGCACAACTGGGTATTGTTTTTGCTTTGGCTCCATCCCTTCATTCTTTCTGGAGTTATTTCTCCACTGATCTCCAGTAGCATATTGGGCACCTAACGACCTGGGGAGATTCTCTTTTGGTATCCTATCATTTTGCCTTTTCATACTGTTCATGGGGTTCTCAAGGCAAGAATACTGAAGTGGCTTGCCATTCCCTTCTCCAGTGGACCACGTTCTGTCAGACCTCTCCACCATGACCCGCCCGCCTTGGGTTGCCCTGCAGGCATGGCTTGGTTTCATTGAGTTAGACAAGGCTGTGGTCCTAGTGTGATTAGATCGACTAGTTTCCTGTGAGTATGGTTTCAGTGTGTCTGCCCTCTGATGCCCTCTTGCAACACCTACCATCTTTCTTGGGTTTCTCTTACCTTGGGCGTGGGTTGTCTCTTCACTGCTGCTCCAGCAAAGCACAGCTGCTGCTCCTTACCTTGGACGAGGGGTATCTCCTTACCGCCACCATTCCTGACCTTCAACGTGGGACAGCTCCTCTAGGCTCTCCTGCGCCTGCGCAGCCCTGCTCCTCGGGTTGGTCCTCCCGGCCGCCGGCCGTGCCCTCGGGCGTGGGTGGCTTCTCCCAGCTGCCGCCCCTGGCCTCGGGGCTCAGGGTGGCTCCTCCGGGTCACCACCCCTGGCCTCGGACACGGGGTAGCTCCTCCCGGCCGCCGCCCTGACATCAGACGTGGGGTGTCTCCTCCCGGCCGCCACTGACCTCGGATGCGGTGTAGCTCCTCCCTGCCGCCACTGACCTCAGACACAGGGTAGCTCCTCTCGGCCGTTCCTGCGCCGTCGCAGCCTGGCACTCTAGGTTGCTGCCCCTGACCTCGGATGTCGGGTAGCTCCTCTCACCCACGGTTAGTGCGCCGGCCCGGCTCTCGCAGCCGCCGTTAGTCACAGAAAATTCCTCTTTATGCTAAGCTGTCATCTGCCTCCAATAAACCTTGAACTGTCAAGTCTGGCTTTCTTCCTAGAGTCATATGAGATAACTCCATGGAGCCTTCTTACGATATCTTTGAAAACACCTATTAAAAACTCTTCTAAGAGAGCTTCTGCAACTTGCAGAGGAATTCCCTCTAGTTATTGCCTGAGAACTGGTCAGTACATGTGTGAGAAGCTACTAGAGGTTGAGAAAGAACCACTGCAAAGCAGGAAATCCAACAGCTTCTCAACCTCACACCCGGATGGAACTAGTTTGTGTTCCTGCCAGCCCAGATGGAAAGACCTCATAATAACCTGGGCACGGGGTAAAATCCCTGGAAGTGTGGACATAGTAGATCTAGACGACAGACTATTCTGGATCAGCATAATACAGCATAGCCGTGATGAAAGCTCCTGGGTGAATGATTGTGGGAAGAAAAGGGGAGCTGAGGACAGGGTCAGGGCTTGAAGTATAGCTTCCTGTTCACTGCACACCTTTTTTTTTACTGTTTGGAATTTTTACTGCATATATATATTCCTTTTAAATATATATATATATATATAAATTTCTGGAGTCAAACTGTTTGAGAATCTGGCTCCCTCTCTTGTAAGCTGGTTAAACTCAGGCAAACTCCAAGCCTCATGTTTCTCATGGATGAACTGAATTTTGTCCTTTTGTTTCAGGTGAACGTGACCATCCCTCAGTTCCAGAGATGGGCATATTACCATGATCTTAGGTGGTGGGGTCTCTGGGGTGATTAGATCATGAGGGTGGAGCCCTCAGGATTGCAGTTAGTGCCCTCATATAAGAGCCCCTGGATTTGAAAAAAAAAAAAAAAAAGAAAAAGAAGAGATACATGTATATGAATAACTGAATCACTTTGCTGTACACTTGAAACTAACACAACACTGTTAATAAACTGTTCCAATATAAAATAAAAAGTTAAAAAATTAAAAAAAAAAACTTCTGCAGGGAAGATCTAAATAGACATTTCTCCAAAGAAGACATACAGATGGCCCACAGACACATGAAAAGATGTTCCGTATTGCTAATTGTAAGACAAATCCAAATCAAAATTACAATGAGAATTATACTCCAATAAGAAAAAAAAAAAAATACAATGAGGGGTCACCTCACACCAGTCAAAATGGCCATCATCCAAAAGTCTGCAAATAATTAATGCTGGAGAGGGTGTGGTGAAAAGGGAACTCTCCTGCGCTATTGGGAATGTAAACTGGTGCTGCCACTATGGAGAATAGTATGGAGGTTCCTTAAAAAACTACAAATAGTGTTACCATATGATCCAGCAATTCCACTCCTGAGTCTATATATCCAGAAAGGACCTGACCACCAATTCAAAAAGATACATGCTCCCCAGTGTTCATAGTAGCACCATGTACAATGACTAAGACATGGAAACAACCTAAATATCCATTGCTGGCTTCCCTGGTGGCTCAGATGGTAAAGTGTCTGCCTGCAATGCGGGAGACTCTGGTTCATTCCCTGGGTTGGGAAGGAAATGGCAACCCTCCAGTACTCTTGCTGGAAGATCCCATGGACGGAGGAGGCTTGTAGGCTACAGTCCACGGAGTCGCAGGGTCGGACACGACATCTATCCATTGATAGATGGGTGGATGAAGAAGAGGTGGCATATGCATACAATGGAATGCTACTCAGCCGTAGGAAAGAGTGAAATAATGCCATCTGCAGCAGCATGGATGAGCCTAGAGACTGTCATACCAAGCTAAGTAAGTCAAAGATAAAGGCCATGTATCACTTATATGCGGGATCTAAAAAATTATACAAATGAACTTCTTTATAACATAGAAATAGATTCACTGACATAGAAAACTAATGGCTATGAAAGGGGAAAGAGGGGAGATAAATGAGGATTGACACATTTTGATTAACAGATATACACTGCTATATGTAAAATAGATAAACAGCAGGGATCTACTGCATAGCACACAGAAGTGTATTTAATATCTTTTAATAAACTGTAATGGGAAGGAACCTGAAGCAGTACACCTAAACTAGCACAACATCGTAAATCAAAAAGAAATGAAAAAGATTCTCTTCTGCAAGAAAAATAGTCTGGGTTCCTTTGACCATTTCTAATTGTCTAGCTTCTCTCCCACTCTGGCCGCCTCCTGACAACTTGTCTCTTCGAAGCAAGTCAAACACTTTGGGAAACTGTATGTGAAAAAGACTCATGATGGTAAAGAAGCTTGGAGGAGAAAAAAAAAAACCATGAACATAACCCAGTTTTACTATATATGCTGTATGGGGCTTCCCCGGTGGCTCAGAGGGTAAAGCGGCTGAATGCAATGCGGGAGACCCAGGTTCGATCCCTGGGTCGGGAAGTTCCCCTGGAGAAGAAATGGCAACCCACTCCAGTATCCTTGCCTGGAGAATCCCATGGATGGAAGAGCCTGGTGGGCTACAGTCCATGGGGTCGCAAAGAGTTGGACATGACTGAGCAGCTCACTTCACTTCCTACAAAATAAGAGGAAAGATTGGAATCAATCAGTTTAGAAAGAGCAGAAATAGTATAGTTTCTTGTTTATGTTGATTCAACAGCCATCCTAGAGCTATCAACAAAAAACCCATATATTTAGTCAATATGTAGTTGCTTAATGAAAAGAGAAGGTAGACAAGAAGAAAAGAGAAACATACCATCGCCTTATTTTCCCCACCCCATCTCCTTGCCATCAACCACTGGGCCCTAGATCATACCTTCAATTCAATAAATATTTACAGAGAATTTGGAGGCCTCAGAGCTCTGGCTCACTTACCTGTTGGGGAATAAATCCTTTTTGTTTGCTTTGTTTTGGCTGCACTGGGTCTTCGTTGCTGTGCTTGTGTTCTTTTTTACAGCATGGTGCCCCGCAGTATGTGGGATCTTAGTTCCCCAACCAGGGACTGAACCCACGTCCCCTGCACTGGAAGGCAGATTCTTCACCACTGGATCACCAAGCAAGTCCATGGGAATAAGTTCTTGAACTGTCCTTATGTGAGGTGACCAGATATTCAGAGTGGAAAAGAAGCCATTGTGTGAGTAATAGAAACTTTTGTTAAAGGAAAATTTTTTCCTTCCAACTTGATACCTGTATCCCAGTTGCCTTCTGAGGAACTGTTTCTCCCCCAGTCTCAGCCCTCTGCAGCCCCAGCTCAGAGCTGGTAATCTAGTCCGGAGCTAATTCCAGCTTCTGTCATCCTGTTCCCACAGCTGGTTTATAAAAAGGGATCTGTCTCAGTCAAAGCCAATGGGACACAATGAGTCTATTATTTCTGGGAATCTGAAAAGAGGCTCCTCTCGATAGATCTGAGGACCTAGCATGTGAGATGAGTGCAATTATGCAGTAGTCTGAACATTCTTCGGCATTACTTTTCTTTGGGATTGGAATGAAAACTGACCTTTTCCAGTCCTGTGGACACTGATGAGTTTTCCAAATTTGCTGACATATTGAGTGCAGCATTTTCACAGCATCATCTTTTAGGATTTGAAATAGCTCCACTGGAATTCCATCACCTCCACTAGCTTTGTTCGTAGTGATGTTTCCTAAGGCCCACTTGACTTCACATTCCAGGATGTCTGGCTCTAGGTGAGTGATCACACCATCGTGATTATCTGGGTCATGAAGATCTTTTTTGTACAGTTCTTCTGTGTATTCTTGTCACCTCTTCTTAATATCTTCTGCTTCTGTTAGGTCCATACCATTTCTGTCCTTTATTGAGACTCTTGAGAGTCCCTTGGACTGCAATAAGATCCAACTAGTCCATCCTAAAGGATATCAATCCTGGGTGTTCATTGGAAGGACTGATCTTGAAGCTGAAACTCCAATACTTTGGCCACCTAATGCAAAGAGCTGACTCATTTGAAAAGACCCTGATGCTGGGAAAGATTGAGGGCAGGAGGAGAAGGGGACGACAGAGGATAAGATGGTTGGATGGCATCACTGACTCAATGGACATGAGTTTGGGTAAACTCTGGGAGTTGGTGATGGACAGGGAGGCCTGGCGTGCTGCGGTTCATGGGGTTTCAGAGTCGGACACAACTGAGCGACTTAACTGAACTGAACTGAAAAGCTGGAGCTGCTGCAGCCATCTTGTAACAATGAAGTGTAACATATTTAAAAATGTAAAAATGAACGTGTTGATTTGTCCCCAGAGGGCTCTTGCTCTCCTGCCTCTGTGTGTTTGGGTTTATATGGTATGGAGGACAATCTCTGCTCCCTCCATCTAGCCCACCTTCCCTCCAGACACCCACCTGGATCTCTGAGCTCCCAGACTTCGTGTACGTTCCAGGGTCACTGCCTTCTGCATTACCATTCTCTGAAGACACTTTCTTCCCATGGTGGACAAGAACACTAGATCCCTTCGATGTCCACAACCAGAGTTTCTAGATCAAAAGTCAGCACCCCACCTGACCAGGCTGGCTGCTATAATGGCTCAGTTAATGAGACCAGGGATTTGCCACCTCTGCTTTCTGGAAAAGTCTGAAAAATGTTTTGCCTACGAAGGGAGCTGGGTCTTGATTGAACACACACACAAAAAACCATGAGCATGGTCCTGGCTCCTAAGTGAGGAGAACCACCCTGAGCCTTAAAGGGCCAGCGGCACAGGCCCAAACGTAGGCTGCCCAGCATCACCACTGTCCATTTATTCTTCTTAGTCCTGGAGAAAAGAAGAGAAGTCAAGAGCAAAGATAAGGCAGAGTCTGAGGCCAAGTGCCTTGGGACCTGGAGGAAGCAGTCGTGGGCAATCCTTATACCCAGTGCTGGGAGGTGGCGTTGAGGGGGCTTTTGGACCCTGGAGGGGACCCAGGCCCTGCCCTCTGCACTCCTGCCCCTGCCTTCTGAGTCCCACAGCCCTGAATATGCTCTCCAAGGTTGGCCCTGATCTCTCCTTCACCCTAACTCAGGTTCTGGTTCATAGGGTCTTCAGGAGTGGGGACCAAATCTCAGCAGCTCCCCGGGGCCTCTCACAGCATTGAGCACACTAGAACCAGCCTTCCAGCCCCAGGGGAGGGATGGAGAGGATTTGCAGGGCTGGGTCAAAACAGGGAGAGTGTGGTTGCTGTGATGGTGTTTTGGGAAGGGCTGGGGGACAATATGAGGCCTCCAACATTTCTGGGGCTTGGAGACACACGCAAAGGTCTTCCCAGCCATTTCTCAGGTGGAAACACCCTCTTCCCCATTTGCCCATCGCAAGGAATGACAGTGCACGACAGCCACGTTGGGCCGTTCTCAGGCCGGAATAGACCTCATTTGATTTCATTCATGTAACAAGTCAATGATCTACTATGTGCCCCTTCTAGGAACTGGAGAGATAGAGCGCACAAAATAGAATCTCCATTCTTCTGAGGACTGTGTTCTAATGGGGGAAAACAATGAATAAAGTTGAACAAGAAAATATCCAATAACAAATACATGCCAGGCAAAAAATTTAAATGGGGTGAGGTGACAGAAGACTACTGCAGCCTGGGCGGCCGGGGAATCTGAATTAAAAGGAGTCACCCTTGGATGTCCCTGGTGGCTAAGAATCCAAATGCCAGAGCAGGGGAATGAGTTCAAGCCCTGGCCTGGGAAGATCCCACATGCTGCAGAGCAACGAATCTCTAGCACCATGATTGCTGAAGGCCCAGTGTCCTAGGACCCAAGCTCCACAGCAAGAGAAACTGCAATTAGAAAGTAGCCCTCGTTCGCTGCAACTAGAGAAAGGCCCACATGCACCAATGAAGACCCAGTGCAACCAAAAATAAATAAAAACTATTTTAAAAAGGAGTCAACCTTAGGAAAATCTAGGGAAGAACATTCTGGATAGAGGGATGGGCTAGTGCAAAGGCTCTGGAGTGGGAAGAGGCTTGGCCTGTTGGAGGAAGAGATGCCAAGTAACAATTTCTTGCCTTTTATCAAGCACTTATTATTAAGTGTCAGGCAAGGTTCTGAGACATTTACATTTCATTTAATTCTCGCAATCGCCCTACGGGATAAAGGACTTCATCATTGCCTTTTCAAAGATGGCAAGCCGACACATACAAAGGTCGCCCAAGGTCTCATCACTAATAAATGGCTAAAGTGAAAAGTGAAGTCACGCAGTCGTGTCTGACTCTTTGCGACCCCATGGAGTGTAGGCTACCAGGCTCCTCCGTCCATGGAATTTTCCAGGCAAGAGTACTGGAGTGGGGTGCCGTTTCCTTCTCCAGGGGATCTTCCTGACCCAGGGATTGAACCCAGGTCTCCTGAATTGTAGACAGATGCTTTACCAGCTGAGCCACCAGGGAAGTCTAATAAACAGCTAAGTTGAGACCCAATTCCAGGCAGTCTGACTGTGGAGTCTGTCCTCTTGACCACCATGCAAGGCAGCCTGAGGCAAGGGCAACGCTGCAGAAACAGACGTGACAGCCTCAGACACGGATGACACTTCCAGCGGCAGGGCTGCACTAGGTGGCTCAGGTTCAAGTCGAGAGAGAGGAAAGAGAGGGAAGAGTGCCGATAGGAGCCCTCCAACCTTAGGAGGCGGAGCAGAGAGCAAGGAACAGAGGCGGGGCAGCCAAGGAAGCGGGAGGGAAACTGGAGCCTGTGTTGTTATGGCAACCAAGGAGGAGGCTGTCTCAGGGAGAAGAGTGAAGTCAGTGGTACCTGTGTAACGCTGTGGAGAGGCCAAGTGAATTGGACACAGAGACGTTACCATAATTTGGTGTCAAGAGGGGTCGCTGTTGATCTAGAGAAGAACAGCTTCAATGTGGTGGAGGGGTCAGAAATCCCACTGGAGAGGTTGAGAGAAGAATGTAAGGTGAGCAAGTGGAGATGGCAAATTCAGTTAGCTCTGTGATGGGGGAAGACCAGGAACCCCAGGACTCCCCAAGGACTGGGCCTGTGGTCTTGAACCAGGGGTCTAACTTTTCTGAGCCTCAGTTTCCTCATCTGTAAAATGGGGATGACAGCAACACCTCTTTTGCAAGACGGCAATGAGGAATCAAATGAAAGAGATGAAAATGCTTCAAAACCCACAAAGCCCTGTGAAGACGCAAGATATTTCAGGGGTCTCGAATGCCTCTCTGTATGTGAGTTGGGATTTGCTCCTTCCCCCTTTTTTCTGCTTTAACCATCTGTCTCTCCAATCTGAAATCTGTTCTGCCTGACCCCTCGCTGACCAGAGCCTTCCTTCTCCCTCTGTCCTGCCACAGCCTCCTCTTCACAATCCTGGCTTGGCTCTGGGGGGCTCTGTTGAATATGCAAATGTCTCCCCAGCCAGCTGGTGTCTGCCTCCCAGAAACACATGTTCCAAAGCCCCTCTGCCTCACCAGGGATGGGGGCCAGAGCCTCTGCTGCCTCCCCAGCCCAGAGAGAACACATGGCCAGGCAAGGAACGACACAGCCAGCAGATGGGGAAGGGCTGCTAGGCACAGGCGAAGATGCCAGGAGAGGGACTGGGGATGTATACCAGTGGGCAGGGAGGAAGGGACAGAGCGTCAGAGGCATGCCCACACACCACGAGAGCACGCTGTCCACCCAATGCATCTGTCCCTATTCATCCATCCATGGGGCTTCTTGGTACGTTTTATAGCCTCCAAAATTCTACTGGGTTTTGCAAAATCAGCCTTGCCTACATTATATATATATAATAAAATACTTGAGACCTGCAAAAATGTATCAAGAATAACACAAAAAGACAAGTATACACTGTGATATTTAAAATGTTTAACCAACAAGGACCTACTGTATATATAGCACAGGGAACTCTGCCCAATGTTATATGGTGGCCTGGATGAGAAGGGGGGATTGGGGGAGAACGGGCTTCTCATTGCCGCGTCTTTTCTTGTTGCTGGGAAAGACTGAGGGCAGGAGGAGAAGCGGGAGACAGAAGACGAGATGGTTGGAGTTTGAGCAAACTCCAGGAGATTGTGAAGGACAGGGAAGCCTGGCGTGCTGTAGTCTGTGGGGTCACGACTGAGCGACTGAGCAATGATGCCTAGTAGGGCTGGCAGGATGAGCTGGCTGGCACAGGGCTGCTAATCACCACCAGCCCCACCATCACTCAGCACAACACAATGTGCCAAGCGCCGTTCCAAGCACTTGTTAAACAATTTTTAGTGTATTTACTTTCGACTGCACTGTGTCTGTTGTGGCGCGCGGGCTTTCTCTAGCTGCGGCGAGCGGGCTAGCTGCGGTGCGTGGGCTTTCTCCAGCTGCGGCGCGCGGGCTGCTCTTTTCTGCGGCGAGCGGGCTTCTTACTGTGGTGTCTTTTCTTGTTGCAGAGCGTGGGCTCCAGGTGCGTGGACTCAGTTGCTCCGCAGCATGTGGAACTTTCCTAGACCAGGGATCGAACCCATGTCCTCTGCATTGGCAGTGGATTCTTAACCACTGGACCATCAAGGAAGTCCCCATTCCAAGCCTTTTATATGCACTGATTCATTTAATTTTCATACAACCCCATAGGGTAAATACTATTATTTCCTCCATTTTCCAAGTGAGGAAACGGAGGCACAGAGTGTTGAAATAATTGCCCAAAGTCACAGTTATAGAGCCAGGACTTGACCCAACCCTGCATGGGGTTGGGTCAACACTGTTGCCCCAACTGTACCCCAAGTTTCACCATGTGCCCCTTCTCATCAGCCAGGTGATTGTCACATCTAGACCCCAGAAGTTGGTGCCCAGAGGCTGTTAGGTCCTGAGCCTGGGGACACAACTAACTTGGTGCCTAAGGAGCATCAGGCACAGACAACGGAGCAGGACCCTTCTTTCCAGGGTATAGGTGGCTGTGAGCCCAGCTTCCTGACAGTGGGAGGCCTACGCCCGAGGGCAGCCTGGAACAGCTGCTCAGATGCAGCGTTGTGCTGCTTATTTGGAAAATGGGTGGATAGAATAAGAGAGCATCAAGATTTTTGACTATTGTTTCTAAAATTTCTTTCATCTCCCAGGTCACATGACTCTATAACATAAGCTGGCAAATATATCTGTGGTATATGCATGTCCCACTCTCTGTGACCCCATGGACTATAGCTCATCAGACTCCTCTGTCCATGGGATTCTCCAGGCAAGCCTACTGGAGTGGTTGCCATTTCCTTCTCCAGGGGATCTTCCTGACCCAGGGATCGATCGAACCCATGTCTCTTCCATCTCCTGCACTGGCAGGCAGATTCCTTACCCATTGCACCACCTGGGAAGCCCATTTCTGTAAAGGCTCAGAAAGTAAATACTTGAGGCTTTGAAAACCATACGGTCTGTGTCACAACCAACAAACTTTGCCAGTGAAGGGTAAAAGCTGCAGACAGTATGTAAACAGATGGCTGTCTTCCAATAAAACTGCGAATATTAGGAAGTTGAATTGTATATCACTTGTCCTTAAGTATTGTTTTTTTCTTTTCATTTTCCCCTAACCATTTAAAAATGCAAAAACCTTTCTTAATTCACAGGTCACATGAAAATGGGTGGCAGGTGGCTGTTTGCCAACTCTTGCTCTAGAAGAGCCTGGATGGGGAGACTAGGAGTCCTGGGTTTGAATGGCAGCTCTGCCATTCTCAGCTGTGACATCACGAGCAAGCACATAACTTCTCTGAACCTGATACCTCCTAGGTACAATGGAGATACTGCCGTAGACCCACCCCCACCAGCTTGGACTAAAATGAGAAGATTCGAGAGCATACAGTCAGGTCTTGGCAGCAGAGACGGTCCTCCAGAATGTCAGCAGGTCCATGATTTATCCCCCCAAAGCCCTTCCAAGCTGAAAAGTTGAGGACACGGCTGGTCCCTTTCCATCCTTTGCTGCCCCTCTTCCTCCACCCCCAGCCCTGGGTCACCTCAGCTGCCCAGTGCCTGCTCCTCTGGAGGTCCAAGCCGTGTGTCACAGAAAGCCCAGGCTCAGAGCGTGCTCCACTGGCCACCAGGGACCCTGTGGCCACAGGCCTTCCCTGAGAGGGGCATGTCCATTGTGTCAGGGTCCTTGGGAGTATTCACACACATTGCTCATATCAGACATTCAGACCTTGGTAAGCTCTTCATTCGTGCCTCCCTTTTTTTTTTTTTAAACAGCTCTTTGCTCTGGAATTTTACTGACTGGGTGGTTCTAGTTATACCAGGAATCTGGCTTCTGTAAACGCCCTTATATCACCAACATGGGATACTGTTTTCTGAGGAATGGCAAAAAGGGATGAGGCCTAAGAGCAGAAGCAAGGGATAGAAGCTGGACCTCACAGATCTATAAGCATCCCACCCCCAGGGCCTGAGAGTGGGCAGCACTGAGCCTCGGAGGAAGGACCTGGGCAAAGGCTGGCATGCACAGCCCCTTCTGGCAGTCACGTGCCATCTAGATTCTTCCCCATCGGGAAAGGGAAGTGGCTAGCGTTTCTGTCTTTGGTACTTTCAAGCCCACATTATGTATGTCTGGGCCAGGGAGGGAGGGGACCCAGGGCGAGGAGCATCACAGGCAAGGTTTCCCCTGCATCTCACCTTCTGTGTTAGCTTGCTAGGGCTGCCAGACCAAAGTACCACACTGACTGGCTGGTTTAAGCAACCGGAATTTACTTGCTCACAGTTCAGAAGGCTGGATGTCCCAGATCAAGGTGCTGACAGGATTGGTTTCTCCAAAGCCCTCCCTCCCTTGCTTGTAGATGGCCACCCTGTGACCTCACATGGCCTTCCTCTGCACGAGCATCCCTGCTATCCCTCCCTCTTCTTCTAGGAACACCAGTCATTTGGGCTTACTGCTACTGCTAAGTCACTTCAGTCATGTCCGACTCTGGGCAACCCCACAGATGGCAGCCCACCAGGCTCCCCTGTCCCTGGGACTCTCCAGGCAAGAACACTGGAGTGGGTTGCCATTTCCTTCTCCAATGCATGAAAGTGAAACGTGGAAGTGAAGTCGCTCAGCCGTGTCTGACCCTCAGCAACCCCATGGACTACAGCCTTCCAGGCTCCTCTGTCCATGGGATTTTCCAGGCAAGAGTACTGGAGTGGGGTGCCACTGCCTTCTCCGCATTTGGGTTTAGGGTCCCCTTATTGGACTTCCCATTACCTTAACTGCCTCTCAAAGACCCCCATCTTCACACACAGTCCCAGTCTGCGGTACTGGGGGTCAGGACCCCAACATAGGAATTTTTCGAGGCCTCAGTTCAGCTCAGAGCACTGTCTCTCCACCTCCAAGCCTGAGCTACTCAAAGCCTCCCCCAGCCCATGATGATGTGGGCAGTGGGGGAGCCCTTGAGCTCCCCAGCCCTCAGGTTCTTGCAGACAGGAAAGGGCAGCCTTTCAAGGGATGGGGTAAATGTTTTTGGAGGTGGCGGTGGAGGTATGAATGAACAGCATGTGAGGTGGGTAGGAAAGTGGGTCATATCCGTGTAGAAGCGGCACATTCCTTGAGGACCTGAAGGAGGAAACAGACAGAACAGGCTCCATCTTGAAAGCAGGACTCCACCTTGGGCCAGACTGCGGACTTTGAGCTCTATGCCCAGTATCTATGGAAATGACATACCAACTGGAAAACCAGACCCTCCGGATTGAAGGGGCCCAGGGCTCGAACCTAGACTCTCCGTCGCCTAAAAGAACACCCTAATTATCTATGTAACTGAATGGAATCATAAATTCTATTATGCTTATTTGGGTATGACCACAGGCCTATTAATAATTGTCCACTGTTAACTACCTAGGCTTAAGGCATATGAATCATGGGTTAACTTTGATTGTATCTTTCTTTTCCTTTGTTCGGATTAGTTTCAGGGAATCTGGGGAGGTGGGTTTGGGCACATACACTTAGGATATATAAGGTTTTCACAAAAACTGGTCAGGGTCCTTGGCTAAGAGGAGACTCTGCCTTGGGCCCGCCGGTGTAATAAACTGCACTCCACTATCTGCATTGTCCTTCTGAGTGAGTTTGTTTCCCAAGCTGCGTGGCTTCAACAGACCAACATGACTATCTGTGATTCCAGGGACTAATGGGTTGTCGGGCTCCCAGAGGACAGACACTCTTGACGCAGGCAGACCCACAGCCTGGAGGCTGCATCGCCCCTTGAAGGGCAGCACCGGCCCCAGCTCCACGTGTGGCTGGCAAAACCGAGCGGCAGCCCAGACCTGAGTTTTTGATCCAAACAGAGTCCCACTGCAGCCAGTTCCAAAATCACTCCATGGCTCTCCTGAGCTCCGCCCACCTTGCCCTCCAGCGGGCAGAGGGTGCCGCAGGGTGGGAAGAGAGGGCGCCCAGCACGTTGCCACGGCCTTCACCTCAGCCTCTCAGGCCCGCCCCAAGCCGTGCTCTCTCTCCCGCCACCGCCCCCGTGGAGAAAACTTTCTCCAGCTTGTGAGCTTCCTTCCTGAGCTTTCCCCCGCTCCGGCCCCGGGGGCGTGGAAGGCGGGCTGGGAGCTGGTTCACGCACCGCCTCTCCTCTCCTCGTGCGGCCGGCACCTTCTGGTACGATTATTAAACGCAAATTACAAAAGACGTGACCCACGCGATCTTTATTTCTTCTTTCAACAACTGCTGCCTGCAGGGCCCTGATTCCGAATTCCGTTTCAATTATCTCGGCTATTTTAGACACAAAGCGCATGGTGTTTGTGATCGGCCAGCGACGAAGGAGGCAGAGAGAGGAAGGTCCGGCGGCTCAGGCAGGGGATGCCTGCCTCTCCCGTTTGAACTTGCATTTGCTGCAATTAAAGGCACCGAAAGCCAAATAGTCAGACACGACTGAGCGACTGAACTGAACTGAACTGAACTGAAAGCCAAATAATCTCAGATATGCAGATGACACCACCCTTATGGCATAAAGTGAAGAGGAACTAAAAAGCCTCTTGATGAGAGTGAAAGAGGAGAGTGGAAAATGTTGGCTTAAAGCTCAATATTCAGAAAACGAAGATCATGGCATCTGGTCCCATCACTTCATGGGAAATAGATGGGGAAACAGTGGAAACAGTGTCAGACTTTATTTTGGGGGGCTCCAAAATCACTGCAGATGGTGACTACAGCCATGAAATTAAAAGACACTCCTTGGAAGAAAAGTTATGACCAACCTAGATAGCATATTCAAAAGCAGAGACATTACTTTGCCGACTAAGGTCCATCTAGTCAAGGCTATGGTTTTTCCTTTGCTCATGTGTGGATGTGAGAGTTGGACTGTGAAGAAGGCTGAGCACCGAAGAATTGATGCTTTTGAACTGTGGTGTTGGAGAAGACTCTTGAGAGTCCCTTGGACTGCAAGGAGATCCAACCAGTCCATTCTGAAGGAGATCAGCCCTGGGATTTCTTTGGAAGGAATGATGCTGAAGCTGAAACTCCAGTACTTTGGCCGCCTCATGCGAAGAGTTGACTCATTGGAAAAGACTTTGATGCTGGGAGGGATTGGGGGCAGGAGGAGAGGGGGACAACCGAGGATGAGATGGCTGGATGGCATCATGGACTCGATGGACGTGAGTCTGAGTGACCTCCGGGAGATGGTGATGGACAGGAAGGCCTGGCGTGCTGCGATTCATGGGGTCGCAGAGAGTCGGACATGACTGAGCGACTGAACTGAACCGAGAGCCAAAGAGGAGACTGGCTGGAACAAGTCTCATCCCCGCAGAACCGATGCCCTGGGGGTGAGGTTGCAGGGGCTCCCCGGGCAGGAGAGGGGGCTGGAGCAGCCCTCCTGGGGGCTTCCCCTAGTGCTCCCTGGGCTCCTCCGTGCTGACAGCAACCTCAGTGCTCCCGGATGGAGGAGGCTTCCCCACCTCTCATCATTGGTTCTGAGGTGAAGATGCAACACAGCTCCCCTGTGCAGGGCTGGTGGTGCCAGCAGGAGGACCCTCACAAAGCAGAGAAGGAAACCAGTTGTGAATCCATTATCTTCCAGCAGGCCCCACAGTGCCCCCAGCGCGACATCAGAAACCCCGGAGGAGGATTACATCTTGCTCCCGGACGTGCCAAGTCCTGGGCCACGCACACAGGACGCAGTGATAAAGAGTCCTGATTCCTGAGTCGTGGTCCCTGAAGAGCCCTGAGTCCCAGAAGTCCGCCCTCCTGGCTTGCCATTTACAAGCCGGATGACCTTGGGCAAGCTCTGTGACCTTGCTAGACCGACATCAGGGTTTTCATCTGTGAGAGATAGGGACGGTCATGGTAACTGCACCTCGTAGAGTTTTGGGGAGGATTAAAGCCAATATGATGGCGAGCCTCAGCGTGATGCCTGGCACTTGGAAGTGTGCAGAGTGCCAGTGGAGCTCTGGCCCAAAAGCAGTGGAAGTCTGAGTGGCTCCAGCCAAAGCCACAGGTGTAACCATGTCCGGGGTCCCTGCCCTCCCACCTGCCACACTGCCCCCTCCCGGACGCCTGTGATCCTGGGAAGGCCTGCTGGCTAAGCGCTGGTCTGCTGGCCGCCCATCCCTACTGCCTGGCTGCGGGGACCGGGCCTGCCCAGCCACAGGAGGGCCGATTTATAGCTGCGCTTAGATGGCTGGTGAGCCATCTGTCACGCAGGCTCGGGCACCTTGTCCCACCTGTGCTGAGTGTGTTTTATTGGTGTTGAGCAGAGTGAGGCCAGCATCGAGTTGGGGATAGGAAACCCACTCAAGTGAAAAATGAGGAGAGCCAAATGGGATTGAGAGAGCGATAGGGGGAGAGCCGGCGAGAAGGAGGTGAAGGGGTGGATTGTAAAACACAAGACAAATGGGTGCTGTGGCCTTGGGGTTGCGGGAGGCGGGCACTGAAGGCTGAGGCCTTCCATACCTTCCCTGCTGTCTCGGGGCCCCATGGGGGCCCAGGGAGGTGCCAGTAGCTGCAATGGCAGGCAGGTCAAAACCATCTAGAGCGAGGGAGAGAGACACAGACACAGAGACAGAGACGCAGGAGTAGGGGCTGCAGGCTCTGGACTGAGGGAGCCTCTGAGTCTGCAGGTCACGGTTCAAAAAAAAAAAAAGGTTTTAAAAAGAAAAGCAAGCCCATCTTGGGGTCTGGGGCTCCCCAGTTCTCTCCTGGCAGAATCTCACTCCCAGCCTACTCTGGGAAAAGGAGGCCGGGCTGATCAGCTTCCAATTTCACCCCATTGCCTCGGCGTCCCTCAGCACGGAAGTTTCAAGTCCAAAACCATGAAAAGGGGCTGCGGTGAGGCAGATTTAGAGATCTCCCTGTTAGGAACAAGAAAGGAAAGAGAGGGAGACAGGCAAAGGAAGAGAGGGAGAAAGAGAGGGGGAGAGTGAGGGAGTTGGAGAGACACTCGGCTTTGTGCCTGCAACAAGCCACTGAAGGTGCATTTTTAATTAAATTTATACAAAATGTGTCAGTTTTATCTCTAGGTTTCAAACCTGACTCTTTTTCTATCAAAGAGGAGTATTGATCTCCATTGCCCCGGAGCTACCTGACTGAATTAAACAGAATAAATAGAAGGAGGAGGACTGAAAAGGCTCAGAAACAACTGCAGAGAGGCAAAAATCTAATGGCTCCACAGTCATTTGCTGCAATTAAAAAACAAAACCATTTAGAGAGCCTGTTAACACCTTGAAGTCAGAAAACTCTCAGTTCAAAAAAAAAAAAAAAGGCTCCAAACAGCTCCCAGGCAAAACATTTTAATTGCTCTAAATCCTTCCATCTCTGGTGGGCACTTGGGTATCTATGCATTTCCCTGTGACACCCAGGCACATGCGTGGTTCTGTCCCCTGGCAGTTCGCTCCTCCCCGCTCCCCCCTCCTGCCCA
>SJYX01010216.1:102154-118938 GCA_006410675.1 Oreotragus oreotragus
CGCAGACGCACACTCAGGCTCCAGCAGCCGGGTCCCTCCCTCACTAGGCAAGTGATACCTCTCTCCACCTCAGTTTCCTCATCTGTAAGAGACTGACAATGATACACACTTTATGGGGCAGCTGTAAGGATAAAGTAATACAGGAAAGGACTCTGTGCAATGCCTGGAAAGGGTAAAAGCATGCACAGAACGCAAGTTCTCAAGGTGGTGACTTTGCATAAATACTGGCCATGGTACCCTTCCCTGTGTCTTACCAGCAGCTTCTTGGAGGTATTATGACCCTAGCGTGTTTTCCTAGTTGGGCCTTTCTCTTCCTAAGACGCTCAGCTGTGATTCTTGGGCCCCGTGACCCCTCATTTAGTCTCTGTGGCATCGGGAGTGGACGTTCCCATCACCGAAGAGACGCAGCGACCGACAGGCCCCAAGATGACGGCGGCTGTGCGCGGCTAGGGCGCTGCTGTGGGGAGCCTCGGACAGGGCGGCTTCCTGGCGCGTGGCCGTGTAGGGCCACGGAGCTCTGCACTTTATTTGCAGGGCTTTTATTGGCGTGTAGTTGTCCTGCAATGCTGTCAGTTTATGCTGTGCAGCAAAGTGAATCAAGTCTGTGTGTACACATATCCCCTCTCTTTTGGGTTCCCTTCCACGCAGGTCACCACAGGGCACTTGGGTAGAGTTCCCTGGGCTCTTCAGTAGGTTCACATTAGTTATCTGTCTTATCAGCCCTGCACTTTAGAAAGGTCCCAACACTGGGGCTAATGCTCTGTGGTCCTCATCTTGACTTTCTAAAGGTTTGAACAACAGGCCTCGCATTTTCACTTTTCACTAGGCCCTACAAGCTCGGTGGCTTGTCTTGACCTCGGCAGATCCCCACCTCACCCTCACGTGTTCCCTTTGTACTTATTTCTGTCAAGTTCCACGGTGCTGCCAGTTACTCAGAATCATGGAGGAATCTTCATGTCTCTCCTTCACTGCCCCTTCTGTCACTGAGACCCTGCTGCCGCTCTAGGCCAGGTGTCGAATCCACGTTCATCCCTTTCCTTTCAGTCTGAGCTCCCCGCAGCTCAGGCCCTCCCCACCTCACATCTGGGAACTGCAGGGATTTCGGGATTTCTCCCTGTTCCAGTCTCTTCCTTGTCAGTCCATGCCCATCAAGGCTCACTTGGGCCTGGCTGGGGTCTGTCATTCAGCCCTCTCGTGCGGGGCTGCTTGAAAGTGTGGTCCTGACATGTGCCGCAACAGCACCACGTGGGAGCTTACTAGGAGGAATTCAGATTCATGGCTGCCTACCAAATTAGAATCCCTGATGGGGTCCAGGAATCTGCTTTTCAACAGGACCGCCCGGTGATTCTGAGGCAAAGCTTTGAGAAAAGCGAACGTGACAGTCACTCAGTCGTGTCCGATTCTTTGTGACCACATAGACTATACAGTCCATGGACCTCTCCAGGCCAGAATACTGGAGTGGGTAGCCTTTCCGTTCTCCAGGGGATTTTCCCAACCCAGGTCTCCCACAATGCAGGCGGATTCTTTACCAGCTGAGCCACAAGGGAAGCCCATGAATACTGGAGCGGGTAGCCTATCCCTCCTCCAGCGGATCTTCCCGACCCAGGACTCGAACTGGGGTCTCCTGGTGGATTTGAGAAGCACTGATTTGAAGTGCTTTAAAAGGTTTGAGAAGCACTGCTCTAAAAAAAAAAAAAACAAACCAACCATAAAAACAACCTTTTTATTTTATATTGAAGCATAGCTGGTCAGGAGCCTGGTGGGCTACAGTCTATGGGGTTGCAAAAGAGTCGGGGTGACTTAGCAATTAAATAACAAGAATAACATGTTCAGTCAACAATGTTGTGCCAGTTTCAGGTGCACAGCAGAGGAACTCAGCCATACAGATAGATACATGCATTCATTCTCCCCCAGACTCCCTGCCCTTCCAAGCTGCCACATATTTAATACACTGAGCAGAGTTCCCTGTGCTATACAGTAGGGTTGTTGGTTATCCAGTTTAAATATAACAGTGAGTACATGTCCATCCCAAACTCCCTAACTACCTCTTCCCCTCATCCTTGCCCCTGGAAACCATAAGTTCGTTCTGAGAAGCACTGCTTTTTGATGAGTATTGGTTATCAACCAGCCATGCCCCCCAGCCTTCCAGACCCAATGTGGCCCTGCCTGGGACGTGTGCCCCTGCCCTCAGGCCCCTCTGGGAAAGTGGAATGCCCAGGCCACCGAGCCCATCCGTCCCCTGCCTATCAGGAGAACTGATCATGCCCATTTCCACGTGGGCAGGAGTGGGCTGCCCAACATGGCTTAATTAAACAGGGGAAAAGATCAGGTTAATGCCAGATAAGCAGGCAGGATTAAAACAGACAGAAAGAATGGACAAAGGGGGAGTTGTCAGCACCCTGGCCTGTCTAGAATGATTATTAATAATGATAAGCTGGAGCACAAGAATAATAAAAGAATAATGAACTGGTTCTGAAAGTGACAGGAGATGGGATCTGATAGAGAGAGGAGCCCTGGGGGCCTGATGCCCTGGGGGCGGGGAGCAGGGTTTGTAGTGGAGGCTCAGGGCTGGGGAAAGGACTCTCTTCCTTCAAGGAGGCCAAAGACCCAGGAGACCAATTGGACCCAGGGCCCAGTTAAAGCTATATTCACTCTCCTCTCTCTAGATGACTGTAGGTCTTAAAGCCGTGCAATGCATCAAAATCACCTTGCAGGGGTGGGGGGCGGCAGGCACCACATTGAAAATGCAGATTCCCAGGCCCGACCCCCGAGGTGCTGATCCCCCAGGTCTAAGGTGAAGGCCAGGCATCAGCATTTTGGATGCCTTCCCAGGAGGATCTGTTGTGGTGGTCCGTGAACTTTGCTTTCAGAAACACTGATCTTATATGCCAGGGATGGTATCTACCTGGAGCAGGGGGTACATGTCATGTTTGGATCATTCTGAAAACACATCTGGCAGCTGCTGCCAAAGGAGAGAGAGAAGAGGGGTGGGGAGGGGTGAACCGATGCCTTCCATGTGAGCTCTGCCAAGTGGGACAAAGGCAGCCTACATCGAGGGAGGAAGTTGCACCAGCTTTGGCCTTGCTGTCACGCCCTGGTGCCTGGCATTGGCACTGACAGATACAAGCACTGCTATCTCCTTTGGCCAGGGGTCTCAAACTCACAGTGTTCATGGAAGCAAAGGAAGAGGCAGGCCTGGGGGCGCCTCCAGGGCGCGCAGTAAGGGAAGGTGGGTTCGGTACTACTGGATCTTTGCAAGAAGCAGAGGTCTGTTTGCTTTTTCCTGTGATACTCCTGATTTTTATATGTTGTCAGGTAAGGCATAAATGTCAAGAAAACTGTTTCAGCCAATATACCGTGAGTGCAGACTGCAGTCTGTGAGATGACAGTTTGCATGGTTCTTGAACAGGGTCGGAGGTTGGCAAGGTGACAGTTTAAAATGCATATACTCAGGTGCCCCCTGCCAGGTGTCTAATCTTGCAGGTCAGGCTTGGGAACCTGTATGTTGGGTAAGGTCTGCGGAGTCCTCAGAGGCAGGCGGGCCGTGCCAGGCAGCCACCTCTGAGAGGCCCCGGCTTGCAAGCGTTGTCGTTTTGCCTCTAGACTCTAGAGTAACACTTTAAACAGCCCACTGAAAGGTGGGCAGACGGACAACCTGACGTCCTTGTCGCCCTGTGCCCAGTGCTCCTGTCCTGCTGAGTGATGGGCAGAGCTTCAAGGCTCTGGCATTGCTGTGGTACAGAAACTGCCCGTCACGGAGGAGACCCTGGTGTGGGGTCAGAACCTTGCCGCAGCCCCAGTCAGGAGAAGGGACCACCAGAACTCTGGATGTGCTCCGAACAGGACTGGACGCTTCCCCTACTCATCTAGTGTTTCATGAAGATGAAATGAGAAAGCCCTGGGTTTAAGCCTTACTTTCTCTTACCTGTAAAATGGGCACAATCGTAGGACTGCCTCGTTGAGATGATTGAGGGAGATGCCCTACAGAGAGCATTGCATCTTTTGCCTGAAATCTGGTAAGGGCTTCATAAGTGATAGCTATTGTTGTTCTGTCACTAAGTTGTGTCTTCACTCTTTGCAACCCCATGGACCACAGCTTGCCAAGCTCCCCTGTCCCCCACTGTCTCCTAGAGTTTGCTCAGATTCATGTCCATCGAGTCGGTGATGCCATCCAACCATCTCACCTTCTGTCACCCCCTTCTCCTCCTGCCCTCAATCTTTCCCAGCATCAGGGTCTTTTCCAATGAGCTGGCTCTTCACATCAGGTGGCCAGAGTACTGGAACTTCAGCTTTAGCAATCTTTCCAATGAATATTCACGGTTGATCTCCTTTGGGATTGATTTGTTTGTCCTCCTTGTAGTCCAAGGGACTCTCAAGAATCTTCTCCAGCACCACAGTTCGAAAGCATCAATTCTTTGGCACTCAGCCTTCTTCTTCTTCATTTTTTTTGTTTTTAATGGACCAACCCTCACATCCATTCATGACTGCTGGAAAAACCATGACTTTGACTATACAGACCTTTGTCGGCAAAGTGATGTCTCTGCTTTTTCATATGCTGTCTAGGTTTGTCGTGGCTTTCCTTCCCAGGAGCGAGAGTCTTGTAATTTCATGGCTGCGGTCACCATCTGCAGTGATTGTGGAGCCCAAGAAAATAAGATCTGTCAGTGATTCCACTTTTTCTCAGCCTATTTGCCTTGAAGTGGTGGGACTGGAGGCTGTCATCTGTGCTTTTTAATAAATGATAGCCACGGCTGGACATAAACATGAGCTGGGACACGTGCTAACAGGGACCCAGGAGGCGCTTAGCTCTTAGTCTTAGCCAGGGACAGAGCTGTCTCAGAGGGCAGCGCCTGACACTGCCTGGCCCCAGAGTGCTTGTCAGTGAGTTAGACACGTGATCAAGAGGCCAACAGGGAATTCCCGCTCTGATTTTCCCTCTGGGACGGATTAGGACAGGCCCAGCCGCACCTTCCCCTACATGGACTGGTCTAGCTTTTAAGTCAGGCCTCCCCTGTTTCCGCCAGCGCCTTCTCCCTGTGGCCTCACAATCACTCTCCTAAAGCCCCCTTTGTCTTGGACCAGCCATCCCAGGGGACTGCTATTCCCTCTGCCATTTCTTACCTGGTGGGAGGCTGGAATGAGCTGCCTGTCTTTTCAGGGGCTTGATGGGAGTCTGGCAGAAGGAACTAGAGGTGAGCTGGTGCTGGAAGGCAGCAGGTCCCTCAGAGCTGTCAGGGTGGAAGGAAGTCAGCTCCGTCTGAATGATCATCGCGTAGAAGGGCTGACGAAGGGATGGAACTGTGAGCAAGCGAGTCCACAGAATAACACCCATCATTGAAAAGGAGGCGGGAGAGAGGTACCGAAAGGAAAGTTCTGCAAGATGTGCTGTTAAGGTGTACTGAGACGACCCAGAGGGTTGGTACGGGGAGGGAGGAAGGAAGGGGGTTCAGGATGGGGAACACGTGTATACCTGTGGCGGATTCATGTTGATGTAGGGCAAAACCAATACAGTATTGTAAAGTAATTAACCTCCAATTAAGATAAATAAATTTATATTTGTTTTAAAAAAAGCAGAGAAAGCAAAATCCGGGCCATCCTTGCAGAATGGTCCCTACTACCTAAATAAAACTAAGCTCTGGGTCTCTATTTGTATGTCCATGTATATGTAAGTGCGCAGAAATCTCTGGAATGATATCACAGTCACCTCTGGGAAGGGCTGTGGAATGGAAGGAGGCAGGATATTCACTATATTTAGATATACAGTTTTAAATGTAGTGATTATGTATCTATGTATATAATTTCATGAATATGTGCAAGTTAAAGATCATATTTTTAAAATGGGATTTGTGAGCTTTTAAAAAAAGAAAGTTTTTTAAAGAGCTGGCATGAAAAGTTCCTATATCCCTGCTCATCCCCCAGGTCAAAAGATTTATTGCAATGCAAAAGATGGCATATCCTGTTCTCTCTGGGGTCACATCTGTTTTAATCGGTCTTGGGTCTTCAAGGTTCCCTGTGTCCTCCCTTACTCTGGGCTCAGTGGACGTGGGCTTCCATTAGAAAGTCAAATATGAGTCCCAAATGCCTGTGCTTTACTTCACATCAGACTACCTGTGGTAGTCAGACTTGCTGGCTTTTCTTTTCATGGAAACTCATGGAAGACTAAACTGCAGATAAGACTATGAAGCCAGCTCTGGAGTCTGAGTAGACTCCTAGTCCGAGGGGCGGGGGCTGACGTGGCCTTTCCACAGGGCCTCTTTGCTTCTTGAAACAGTTCTCAGAGGCGGGCAGGCTGCTGGGTCCCAGGGCACAGGGGACGTTGCAAAAACTATATGATGCTGTGGGACAATCAGAAACTCGGCCATCTCCTCTCCCTGAGGCGATGAGGGGACAACAGTGAGAATCAAGCTCCCTGATGTACAACTGACATACCATAAAATCACCCTTTTTAAAGTGAATCCTTTGATGAGTTTTATAAACAGACATGTAACCAATTACATAATCAAATTATGGAACATTTCCATCCCCCTAAAACATTCCCTCCTGCCTCTATGTAGTGCCTCCACCCTGACCTCCCCTGCCTCACCTAGGTTTGGGTTTTATTTATTTATTTTGTTTTCCAGTTAGGAAGTAAGTGTTAGTCGCTCGGTCATGCCCGACTCTGCAACCCCATGGACTGCAGCCCACCAGGCTCCTCTGTCCATGAGATTTTCCAGGCAAGGATACTGGAGCGGGGTGCCATTTCCTTCTCCAGGGGATCGTCCCTACCCAAGGATCAAACCTGGGTCTCCTACACTGCAAGCAGTTCTTTACTGACTGAGCTACAAGGGAAGCCCAAAGACTCCACTAATCTTTTCTCTTTGCTTCAGCTTCCCCAGTGCTACCTCCTCCAACTACCCCCAGGAGGTGGCTTTCTTGTTCAGTGGTTCCGTTGTCTTTGTCCTTAAAGTCGCATGAGCACCCCGGGGAGCGTGCGTCTCAGGTACAGTGTAGGACTGCCTGCTGGGCTTCCGTCAGAACAAGCCTGGCCCTTCGCAAAGCCTCCAGCAGCCTCCCCTCTGCTGAGGGAGAGCACGTCATTTCAACAGCTGTGTGCAAGGGTGGCTTGTCTGCTGGGCCCCTGCCCCAGAGAGGTCTGGGGCACAGTCGTCTAAGTGGCATTTCTTCTCCCACCTTCAGCAATGACCACCCCCTTCAGACTCTGAAGGAGGGCACACCCTGAATCCTGGCAGGACTGGTATCCATGACACCCCCTGTTCTCTGCCCATAAGGCCACCAATAGAGTCTTCAGGCCTGACCTCAGCAAAAAAGAAGGAGCTGTTTTCTCCTCTGGCCGAGAAGACACCAGATTCTTTCATCAAATACCTGCTGGGGGGTTCCAGTTCCTCCTCGGTTAGACTCGGTTCTACGCTGGCACTTAAATGAGTGAGAGGAACCGAGCTCTGGCCAACCTCCCGCCATCCCTCTCCAGGAATCCCAAACCCACCCGCACCCCATCCAGGCCACGGGGGTCTGGGAGGTGTCTGGATTTTGGAGAAGCCATTGCCCACTCCTCTAACCAGCTGCCTCCTCTCAGCCCTGCTCCAGAGACTCGGCTGGACCACCACATCTAGCTGGACCACCAGGCCCACTGTTTGGGCCCTGCGTGAAGCAGACATCCAGACTGAAAGATAAAGAGGGAAAGAAGCAGGACATGACAGGAAGAGGCTTTAGGCGGGGATGAAGGGCTGACAGCTGTGGACAGAGAGGAGAGGCAGGAGGATTGGGTAGCGAGGATATCAGACTGCCTTGCAGCTCTGACAGAGCTGCCGCCAGCCCCAGGAGGAGGTCTGGTGGGAAGACTGCTCTAGAGGAGTCCTGTGCTGGCCTAGACTGGCGAGCCCTGAACCACATCAGGTTCAGCAGTGGTCAAGGAAGCTCACAGCCTGGGCCTGGAAGCAGATCCCAAAGGCACATCACTTCTTGAGCAAATTTCCCAAAGGGTGCAACTGACACCGTCTGTCCTCCTGAACTGGGCATGGAGACCCTGGTGGCTGGCGGCTGGGGTGGGCTCTCCTGCCCCGAAGGCCTGGAAGCCAGGCACATCCTCGGCAGCCTCATCTCCATCACACCTCTGCAGCATGACTGAGGCACTGCTGGCAGCCACAGAAAGAAGGCAAACCTGCTAACGTTTTCCTGCTGAGCTGGACCTTTATCAGGAGCAGATGCCATCAGCTGCAGGGCAGAGTTTAAACGGTTCAATGGAGGGCAAATTATTGAGCCAGTTATTGGCCCTGGAAATATCCCAGAACTCTGCTCAAACTCTCGTCAGACCCATGCTGGACACTGGGGTAGATCAGAGGGGGCAACCCCAGAGTAGGTAACACCGGACCTCCTCCAGAGCTCATGTGGTTTTAGTGTGTCTGTCAGGCAGGGGCCTGCTTACTGACAAAACGACACTGCTCTGCAAGTCAGGACTCAAGTTCCAATACCCATGACCTTGGATGAATGCCCTTGGGGAACAGGATTTATTGTTGTTCAGTCACGCAGTCGTGTCTCTTTGCCGACCCCATGGACTGCAGCACTCCAGGCTTCCCTGTCCTTCACCATCTCATCCTCTGTGGTCCCCTTCTCCTCTGCCTTCAATCTTTCCCAGCATCAGGGTCTTTTCCTATCAGTCAGCTCTTTGCATCAGGTGGCCAAAGTATTGGAACTTTAGCTTCAGCATCAGTCCCTCCAATGAATATTCAGGGTTGATTTCCTTTAGGATGGACTGGTTGGATCTCCCTTGAGTCCAAGGGACTCTCAAGAGTCTTCTCCAACACCACAGTTCAAAAGCATCAACTCTTCATCACTCAGCCTTCTTTATGGTCCCACTCTCATACTCACTGGCAAAATGAGGAGATGGGGCAGGGTCTTGCAGTCAGTGCCTGGAGAGTGTGGTCAGAAACGTACGTGAGGGTGGAGTGGGGCGTGTTGACCTGCCCCTATTCAACGGAGCTCTGGCCTCTCTGCTCACGGCCCAGGGACTGTGGCCTGGTAGACAGATCTCCCATTTTCATAAGAGAAGCTGGAAATCCAGGTTTAAAATAAAACCTTCCCATTTTAAATATTGATAATTAACTGAACAATGAAAAAAATCTTGCGTTAGCCAAATCAAACATGTCTTGTGGTTTAAAACCAGCTTGTGGGCCTCCCGTTCATGACCTTGGGGTAGATGCCCACGTGTAATCAGTGCTGAATATGCAGCCTTCCGGGCGAGGGGGCATGTCTGTCCAACCAGCGAGATCAGAGCTCAGCTCTGTTGAGTGATGGCTTCGTGTGCCGGACACTGTGCATGGTTAAAACAACACAGTAACGCTTTGAGTCAGGAATTGTTTTCTGCAGATGAGAAAACCGAGGCACAGGGAGGCAGGGAATCTGCCTGAGGCCTTGAGGCTGTGACCGGAAAGCGCAGGGATTTGAACCTGGGATCATCTCCATTCTCAGCCTCTGTGCCCTCCTGCCTTGCTCCCTCCGTGCTGACCTCTGACTCCCAAGGGACATTTAAGCACCAAGCAGGCTGAAGAGTACTCAGGGGGTGGTGGGGTGCGGATTCTTGGACTGGTACTTAGGAGGGCGCCCCGTCCCTGTGCACCGCCCCTCCCAGCACCATCCTGTCTGCCAGCAGGACCTGCGGCCCGAGAGAGAGCTCTGGAAGAGACAGCCTACTGCGGGGCTTCCCGGTCTCCGCCCAGCCCCTCCCCAGCAGGTGCTCTCTGGAGGGACCACTCCCCCCCCACCCTGTCTCTTATACACATCTAGATGTGTATAAGAGACAGCCTGGTGGGAGGCTGGAATGAGCTGCCTGTCTTTTCAGGGGCTTGATGGGAGTCTGGCAGAAGGAACTAGAGGTGAGCTGGTGCTGGAAGGCAGCAGGTCCCTCAGAGCTGTCAGGGTGGAAGGAAGTCAGCTCCGTCTGAATGATCATCGCGTAGAAGGGCTGACGAAGGGATGGAACTGTGAGCAAGCGAGTCCACAGAATAACACCCATCATTGAAAAGGAGGCGGGAGAGAGGTACCGAAAGGAAAGTTCTGCAAGATGTGCTGTTAAGGTGTACTGAGACGACCCAGAGGGTTGGTACGGGGAGGGAGGAAGGAAGGGGGTTCAGGATGGGGAACACGTGTATACCTGTGGCGGATTCATGTTGATGTATGGCAAAACCAATACAGTATTGTAAAGTAATTAACCTCCAATTAAGATAAATAAATTTATATTTGTTTTAAAAAAAGCAGAGAAAGCAAAATCCGGGCCATCCTTGCAGAATGGTCCCTACTACCTAAATAAAACTAAGCTCTGGGTCTCTATTTGTATGTCCATGTATATGTAAGTGCGCAGAAATCTCTGGAATGATATCACAGTCACCTCTGGGAAGGGCTGTGGAATGGAAGGAGGCAGGATATTCACTATATTTAGATATACAGTTTTAAATGTAGTGATTATGTATCTATGTATATAATTTCATGAATATGTGCAAGTTAAAGATCATATTTTTAAAATGGGATTTGTGAGCTTTTAAAAAAAGAAAGTTTTTTAAAGAGCTGGCATGAAAAGTTCCTATATCCCTGCTCATCCCCCAGGTCAAAAGATTTATTGCAATGCAAAAGATGGCATATCCTGTTCTCTCTGGGGTCACATCTGTTTTAATCGGTCTTGGGTCTTCAAGGTTCCCTGTGTCCTCCCTTACTCTGGGCTCAGTGGACGTGGGCTCCCATTAGAAAGTCAAATATGAGTCCCAAATGCCTGTGCTTTACTTCACATCAGACTACCTGTGGTAGTCAGACTTGCTGGCTTTTCTTTTCATGGAAACTCATGGAAGACTAAACTGCAGATAAGACTATGAAGCCAGCTCTGGAGTCTGAGTAGACTCCTAGTCCGAGGGGCGGGGGCTGACGTGGCCTTTCCACAGGGCCTCTTTGCTTCTTGAAACAGTTCTCAGAGGCGGGCAGGCTGCTGGGTCCCAGGGCACAGGGGACGTTGCAAAAACTATATGATGCTGTGGGACAATCAGAAACTCGGCCATCTCCTCTCCCTGAGGCGATGAGGGGACAACAGTGAGAATCAAGCTCCCTGATGTACAACTGACATACCATAAAATCACCCTTTTTAAAGTGAATCCTTTGATGAGTTTTATAAACAGACATGTAACCAATTACATAATCAAATTATGGAACATTTCCATCCCCCTAAAACATTCCCTCCTGCCTCTATGTAGTGCCTCCACCCTGACCTCCCCTGCTTCACCTAGGTTTGGGTTTTATTTATTTATTTTGTTTTCCAGTTAGGAAGTAAGTGTTAGTCGCTCGGTCATGCCCGACTCTGCAACCCCATGGACTGCAGCCCACCAGGCTCCTCTGTCCATGAGATTTTCCAGGCAAGGATACTGGAGCGGAGTGCCATTTCCTTCTCCAGGGGATCGTCCCTACCCAAGGATCAAACCTGGGTCTCCTACACTGCAAGCAGTTCTTTACTGACTGAGCTACAAGGGAAGCCCAAAGACTCCACTAATCTTTTCTCTTTGCTTCAGCTTCCCCAGTGCTACCTCCTCCAACTACCCCCAGGAGGTGGCTTTCTTGTTCAGTGGTTCCGTTGTCTTTGTCCTTAAAGTTGCATGAGCACCCCGGGGAGCGTGCGTCTCAGGTACAGTGTAGGACTGCCTGCTGGGCTTCCGTCAGAACAAGCCTGGCCCTTCGCAAAGCCTCCAGCAGCCTCCCCTCTGCTGAGGGAGAGCACGTCATTTCAACAGCTGTGTGCAAGGGTGGCTTGTCTGCTGGGCCCCTGCCCCAGAGAGGTCTGGGGCACAGTCGTCTAAGTGGCATTTCTTCTCCCACCTTCAGCAATGACCACCCCCTTCAGACTCTGAAGGAGGGCACACCCTGAATCCTGGCAGGACTGGTATCCATGACACCCCCTGTTCTCTGCCCATAAGGCCACCAATAGAGTCTTCAGGCCTGACCTCAGCAAAAAAGAAGGAGCTGTTTTCTCCTCTGGCCGAGAAGACACCAGATTCCTTCATCAAATACCTGCTGAGGGGTTCCAGTTCCTCCTCGGTTAGACTCGGTTCTACGCTGGCACTTAAATGAGTGAGAGGGACTGAGCTCTGGCCAACCTCCCCCCATCCCTCTCCAGGAATCCCAAACCCACCCGCACCCCATCCAGGCCATGGGGGTCTGGGAGGTGTCTGGATTTTGGAGAAGTTGTTGTCCACTCCTCTAACCAGCTGCCTCCTCTCAGCCCTGCTCCAGAGTCTCGGCTGGACCACCACATCTAGCTGGACCACGAGGCCCACTGTTTGGGCCCTGCATGAAGCAGACATCCAGACTGAAAGATAAAGAGGGAAAGAAGCAGGACATGACAGGAAGAGGCTTTAGGTGGGGATGAAGGGCTGACAGCTGTGGACAGAGAGGAGAGGCAGGAGGATTGGATAGCGAGGATCTCAGACTGCCTTGCAGCTCTGACAGAGCTGCTGCCAGCCCCAGGAGGAGGTCTGGTGGGAAGACTGCTCTAGAGGAGTCCTGTACTGGCCTAGACTGGCGAGCCCTGAACCACATCAGGTTCAGCAGTGGTCAAGGAAGCTCACAGCCTGGGCCTGGAAGCAGATCCCAAAGGCACATCACTTCTTGAGCAAATTTCCCAAAGGGTGCAACTGACACTGTCTGTCCTCCTGAACTGGGCATGGAGACCCTGGTGGCTGGCGGCCGGGGTGGGCTCTCCTGCCCCGAAGGCCTGGAAGCCAGGCACATCCTCGGCAGCCTCATCTCCATCACACCTCTGCAGCATGACTGAGGCACTGGTGGCAGCCACAGAAAGAAGGCAAACCTGCTAACGTTTTCCTGCTGAGCTGGACCTTTATCAGGAGCAGATGCCATCAGCTGCAGGGCAGAGTTTAAACGGTTCAATGGAGGGCAAATTATTGGGCCAGTTATTGGCCCTGGAAATATCCCAGAACTTTGCTCAAACTCTCATCAGACCCATGCTGGACACTGGGGTAGATCAGAGGGGGCAACCCCAGAGTAGGTAACACTGGACCTTCTCCAGAGCTCATGTGGTTTTAGCGTGTCTGTCAGGCAGGGGCCTGCTTACTGACAAAACGACACTGCTTTGCAAGTGAGGACTCAAGTTCCAATACCCATGACCTTGGATGAATGCCCTTGGGGAACAGGATTTATTGTTGTTCAGTCACGCAGTCGTGTCTCTTTGCCGACCCCATGGACTGCAGCACTCCAGGCTTCCCTGTCCTTCACCATCTCATCCTCTGTGGTCCCCTTCTCCTCTGCCTTCAATCTTTCCCAGCATCAGGGTCTTTTCCTATCAGTCAGCTCTTTGCATCAGGTGGCCAAAGTATTGGAACTTTAGCTTCAGCATCAGTCCCTCCAATGAATATTCAGGGTTGATTTCCTTTAGGATGGACTGGTTGGATCTCCCTTGAGTCCAAGGGACTCTCAAGAGTCTTCTCCAACACCACAGTTCAAAAGCATCAACTCTTCATCACTCAGCCTTCTTTATGGTCCCACTCTCATACTCACTGGCAAAATGAGGAGATGGGGCAGGGTCTTGCAGTCAGTGCCTGGAGAGTGTGGTCAGAAACGTACGTGAGGGTGGAGTGGGGCGTGTTGACCTGCCCCTATTCAACGGAGCTCTGGCCTCTCTGCTCACGGCCCAGGGACTGTGGCCTGGTAGACAGATCTCCCATTTTCATAAGAGAAGCTGGAAATCCAGGTTTAAAATAAAACCTTCCCATTTTAAATATTGATAATTAACTGAACAATGAAAAAAATCTTGCGTTAGCCAAATCAAACATGTCTTGTGGTTTAAAACCAGCTTGTGGGCCTCCCGTTCATGACCTTGGGGTAGATGCCCACGTGTAATCAGTGCTGAATATGCAGCCTTCCGGGCGAGGGGGCATGTCTGTCCAACCAGCGAGATCAGAGCTCAGCTCTGTTGAGTGATGGCTTCGTGTGCCGGACACTGTGCATGGTTAAAACAACACAGTAACGCTTTGAGTCAGGAATTGTTTTCTGCAGATGAGAAAACCGAGGCACAGGGAGGCAGGGAATCTGCCTGAGGCCTTGAGGCTGTGACCGGAAAGCGCAGGGATTTGAACCTGGGATCATCTCCATTCTCAGCCTCTGTGCCCTCCTGCCTTGCTCCCTCCGTGCTGACCTCTGACTCCCAAGGGACATTTAAGCACCAAGCAGGCTGAAGAGTACTCAGGGGGTGGTGGGGTGCGGATTCTTGGACTGGTACTTAGGAGGGCGCCCCGTCCCTGTGCACCGCCCCTCCCAGCACCATCCTGTCTGCCAGCAGGACCTGCGGCCCGAGAGAGAGCTCTGGAAGAGACAGCCTACTGCGGGGCTTCCCGGTCTCCGCCCAGCCCCTCCCCAGCAGGTGCTCTCTGGAGGGACCACTCCCCCCCCACCCTGTCTCTTATACACATCTAGATGTGTATAAGAGACAGCCTGGTGGGAGGCTGGAATGAGCTGCCTGTCTTTTCAGGGGCTTGATGGGAGTCTGGCAGAAGGAACTAGAGGTGAGCTGGTGCTGGAAGGCAGCAGGTCCCTCAGAGCTGTCAGGGTGGAAGGAAGTCAGCTCCGTCTGAATGATCATCGCGTAGAAGGGCTGACGAAGGGATGGAACTGTGAGCAAGCGAGTCCACAGAATAACACCCATCATTGAAAAGGAGGCGGGAGAGAGGTACCGAAAGGAAAGTTCTGCAAGATGTGCTGTTAAGGTGTACTGAGACGACCCAGAGGGTTGGTACGGGGAGGGAGGAAGGAAGGGGGTTCAGGATGGGGAACACGTGTATACCTGTGGCGGATTCATGTTGATGTATGGCAAAACCAATACAGTATTGTAAAGTAATTAACCTCCAATTAAGATAAATAAATTTATATTTGTTTTAAAAAAAGCAGAGAAAGCAAAATCCGGGCCATCCTTGCAGAATGGTCCCTACTACCTAAATAAAACTAAGCTCTGGGTCTCTATTTGTATGTCCATGTATATGTAAGTGCGCAGAAATCTCTGGAATGATATCACAGTCACCTCTGGGAAGGGCTGTGGAATGGAAGGAGGCAGGATATTCACTATATTTAGATATACAGTTTTAAATGTAGTGATTATGTATCTATGTATATAATTTCATGAATATGTGCAAGTTAAAGATCATATTTTTAAAATGGGATTTGTGAGCTTTTAAAAAAAGAAAGTTTTTTAAAGAGCTGGCATGAAAAGTTCCTATATCCCTGCTCATCCCCCAGGTCAAAAGATTTATTGCAATGCAAAAGATGGCATATCCTGTTCTCTCTGGGGTCACATCTGTTTTAATCGGTCTTGGGTCTTCAAGGTTCCCTGTGTCCTCCCTTACTCTGGGCTCAGTGGACGTGGGCTCCCATTAGAAAGTCAAATATGAGTCCCAAATGCCTGTGCTTTACTTCACATCAGACTACCTGTGGTAGTCAGACTTGCTGGCTTTTCTTTTCATGGAAACTCATGGAAGACTAAACTGCAGATAAGACTATGAAGCCAGCTCTGGAGTCTGAGTAGACTCCTAGTCCGAGGGGCGGGGGCTGACGTGGCCTTTCCACAGGGCCTCTTTGCTTCTTGAAACAGTTCTCAGAGGCGGGCAGGCTGCTGGGTCCCAGGGCACAGGGGACGTTGCAAAAACTATATGATGCTGTGGGACAATCAGAAACTCGGCCATCTCCTCTCCCTGAGGCGATGAGGGGACAACAGTGAGAATCAAGCTCCCTGATGTACAACTGACATACCATAAAATCACCCTTTTTAAAGTGAATCCTTTGATGAGTTTTATAAACAGACATGTAACCAATTACATAATCAAATTATGGAACATTTCCATCCCCCTAAAACATTCCCTCCTGCCTCTATGTAGTGCCTCCACCCTGACCTCCCCTGCCTCACCTAGGTTTGGGTTTTATTTATTTATTTTGTTTTCCAGTTAGGAAGTAAGTGTTAGTCGCTCGGTCATGCCCGACTCTGCAACCCCATGGACTGCAGCCCACCAGGCTCCTCTGTCCATGAGATTTTCCAGGCAAGGATACTGGAGCGGGGTGCCATTTCCTTCTCCAGGGGATCGTCCCTACCCAAGGATCAAACCTGGGTCTCCTACACTGCAAGCAGTTCTTTACTGACTGAGCTACAAGGGAAGCCCAAAGACTCCACTAATCTTTTCTCTTTGCTTCAGCTTCCCCAGTGCTACCTCCTCCAACTACCCCCAGGAGGTGGCTTTCTTGTTCAGTGGTTCCGTTGTCTTTGTCCTTAAAGTCGCATGAGCACCCCGGGGAGCGTGCGTCTCAGGTACAGTGTAGGACTGCCTGCTGGGCTTCCGTCAGAACAAGCCTGGCCCTTCGCAAAGCCTCCAGCAGCCTCCCCTCTGCTGAGGGAGAGCACGTCATTTCAACAGCTGTGTGCAAGGGTGGCTTGTCTGCTGGGCCCCTGCCCCAGAGAGGTCTGGGGCACAGTCGTCTAAGTGGCATTTCTTCTCCCACCTTCAGCAATGACCACCCCCTTCAGACTCTGAAGGAGGGCACACCCTGAATCCTGGCAGGACTGGTATCCATGACACCCCCTGTTCTCTGCCCATAAGGCCACCAATAGAGTCTTCAGGCCTGACCTCAGCAAAAAAGAAGGAGCTGTTTTCTCCTCTGGCCGAGAAGACACCAGATTCTTTCATCAAATACCTGCTGGGGGGTTCCAGTTCCTCCTCGGTTAGACTCGGTTCTACGCTGGCACTTAAATGAGTGAGAGG
>SJYX01010217.1:11249-46869 GCA_006410675.1 Oreotragus oreotragus
ACCTCAGATATGCTGATGACACCACCCTTATGGCAGAAAGTGAGGAGGAGCTAAAAAGCCTCTTGATGAAAGTGAAGGAGGAGAGTGAAAAAGTTGGCTTAAAGCTCAACATTCAGAAAACGAAGATCATGGCATCCGGTCCCATCACTTCATGGGAAATAGATGGGGAAACAGTGGAAACAGTGTCAGACTTTATTTTTGGGGGCTCCAAAATCACTGCAGATGGTGACTGCAGCCATGAAATTAAAAGACGCTTACTCCTTGGAAGAAAAGTTATGACCAACCTGGATAGTATATTCAAAAGCAGAGACATTACTTTGCCGACTAAGGTCCGCCTAGTCAAGGCTATGGTTTTTCCTGTGGTCATGTATGGATGTGAAAGTTGGACTGTGACGAAAGCTGAGCACTGAAGAATGGATGCTTTTGAACTGTGGTGTTGAAGAAGACCAGTCCATTCTGAAGGAGATCAACCCTGAGATTTCTTTGGAAGGAATGATGCTAAAGCTGAAACTCCAGTACTTTGGCCACCTCATGAGAAGAGTTGACTCATTGGAAAAGACTCTGATGCTGGGAGGGATTGGGGGCAGGAGGAGAAGAGGACGACCGAGGATGAGATGGCTGGATGGCATCATGGACTCGATGGACGTGAGTCTGAGTGAACTCCGGGAGATGGTGATGAACAGGGAGGCCTGGCGTGTTGAGATTCATGGGGTCGCAAAGAGTCGGACATGACTGAGCGACTGGACTGAACTGAACTGAACTGAAAGGGATTATTTACCCTCTTTTGCTATGGATTGCCCTTTGGCCTTATGGGCTCTATTGCTCCTTGTTTCCTTGGTAACTTGTAAAGTCTGGTCTTTTGATCTTTATCTGAAGAAGCTACCTTGTAATATGGTATATATTACACATAATTCAATAAAGCACCCTTGTTCCACCAGAGACTTGGGTCCTCGTGTCCTTCTCTCTCTCTCTGTCTCTCTTTCTCTCTCTTTCTGGCTGATTCCATGGAGCGTGGAGGCCTGCTGAGCTCATTTTCCTGCCTGGTCTTCCAAGATCTCTCAAGACTTCTTGAGAGGGCGTCCTGTGCCTACGTGAGCAGTAGAAGCTCTGTCCAAGGCTTTATTGATTTTCTGTGTAACTCAGGGAATATTAGCCTCTTTTTTTCTTTCTTTCACTTTCTTATCATCTACTCCAGACCACCAGGTTCTGGTCCATTAAAGGACCCCAAGACTATACAGTAAGTTTTCATTAGCTATCTCTTTTGTACACACTAGTATATATATATATCTGGAGAAGGCAATGGCACCCCACTCCAGTACTCTTGCCTGGAAAATCCCATGGATGGAGCAGCCTGGTGGGCTGCAGTCCATGAGGTCGTGACTGAGCGACTTCACTTTTACTTTTCCTTTTCATGCATTGGAGAAGGAAATGGCAGCCCACTCCAGTGTTCTTGCCTGGAGAATCCCAGGGATGGCAGAGCCTGGTGGGCTGCCGTCTACAGGGCCACACAGAGAGGGACACGACTGACGCGGTTACGCAGCAGCAGCAGCAGCAGTATATATATGTCAACCCCAATCTCCTAATTCATCCTCCCGACCTTGGTAACCATACATTTGTTCTCTCCGTCTGTGTCTCTATTTCTGCTTTGCAAATAAGTTCATCTAAATAATTCTTCTAGATCCCACATATAAATGATATTATCCAATGTTTGTTTTTCTCCTTCTGACTTACTCAGCATTATGATAGTCACTAGGTCCATTCATGTCTGTGCAAATGGCAAAATCTCACTCCTCTTCTTGTCTGAGTATCCCACTGTATAGACAAACTGCATTGTCTTTATCCACTCCTTTGCTGATGGACCTTTAGGTTGCTTCTATGTCCTGGCTATTATAAATAGTGCTGCAATGAACATTGGAGTGCATGCATCTTTTGGAATTATGGGTTTCCCTGAGTATATGCCCAGGAGTAAGATCGCTGGGTCTATGGTAGTTCTATTTTCAGTTTTTAAAGGAACCTTCATACTGTTCTCAATAGTGGTGAAATCAATTTACATTCTCTTTTCTTCACATCCTTTTCAACATTTATTGTTGGTAGGTTTTTTGATGATGGCCATTGTGCCTAGTGTTAGATAATACCTCATCATACTTTTGATTTGCATTTCTGTAATAATTAGTGATACTGAGCAGTTTTTCATTTGTTTGTTGGCCATCTGTATGTCTTCTTTGGAGAAATGTTTATTTAGGTCTTCTGCCCATTTTGGGAGGAGGTTGTTTGTTTTTTAATTTTGAACTGCACAAGCTGTTTCTTTATTTTGGCTATTAATCCCTTCTCAGTTGTTTTGTTTGCAAATATTTCTTCCCATCCTGAGGGTTGTCTTTTCATCTTGTTTATGATTTCCTTTGCTTTGTAAATTGAAAATGTAGAGGGAATCAACAGCAGAATAGCCAAGGCAGAAGAACAGGACAAAAATTTTCAGTTCATTCCAGCTAGGTTAGCAGACATCTGGGAGTGTAATTGCTGGCTGGTATGTAGGTTAGCAAACATCTAGGAGTAAAAATGTTGGTTGGTTTGGTAAGAGCACATTCAGTTTTGTAAGCAGCCACCAAGCTGTCCTCCACAGCAGCAGCTGTGTCATTTTGCATTCCCATAAGCAATGAATGAGAGCTTTTTGGTGCTACAGCCTCTCCAGCTTTTAGCATTGTTAGTGTTTTGGATTCTGGGCATTTGAATAGATGTGCAGTGGTATGTCATTGTTGTTTTAATTTGCAATTCCCTAATGACGTATGTTATCAAGCATTTCTTCATATGCTTGTCCCTCACTTTTTCCCTATGGGCCTAAGGGAGATATTTCTTATTCAAAGCAGAAATATTTAGCTTGCCATTATGGGAGAAATATTTTTTTTAGACTGATTGGGCCAAATATTCCCTTAACACATCTTTCAAAAGTGATGGGGAATGATACTCATGCCAAGTAACATTTTCTGTTTTAGGTGCTTTCAAGATAGACAGCACTATGGAGGAGGAAATGGCACCCACTCCAGTGGTCTTGCCGGGAGAATCCCAGGGACGGGGGAGCCTGCTGGGCTGCGGTCTATGGGGTCGCACAGAGTCAGACACGACTGAAGCGACTTAGCAGCAGACAGCACTATCAGTGTTAGATCAGTAGGGAATGAATAATTGAGGGCCTCCAGGGGATCCCAGCTAGGAATGGAGTTTTCTCAGCCACGTGGAGCCTTTGAGACCAAATCTTGCTGCTTGCAATTGTGGGAAGCAACCAATCCAGACTGTTGAAAACTCTCCAAAGAGCTAGACACTAATTTATTTGTGATCTTCCTACAATACTGCTTCTCACATGTATATTTTTAGGTCAGGCAAGTCAGATTTTTATTTATTTATTTTTTTTTTAGAGAAAAGCACTCATCATCTCATTGAGAGAATTGACTGTTTTAAAAATATATGTATATATTTATTTATCTTGCTGTCCTGGGCCTTAGGTGCGGCATGTGGTTCCTTGACGAGGGACTGAACCCAGGCCGCCTGCATTAGGAGTTCAGAGTCTTAGCCACTGGACCACCAGGGAAGTCTCTGGCTTGTTTTTAATTCTGTCAAACTGAAGAATTTAATTTAGTTTCTGTGCTTGCTCCAGCAGGTTCTCTATTAGCCAATATTTATTGAGTCCTTGACATTATCTCCTGAGGACAACCAGTCAGCCACAGTGAGAGACGCAAAGAGCGAAGGGCAGTGGCTCACTCCTCACCTTGATGGGAAGATGGGATTAACACATAGTCAACAGCAGGGACAGCAAACAGCTAAAACAGGAATGCAACCGCCAGGAGTTTCAGCCTCCAGCTTGACCATGACTCTTGAGTTCCTTCTATCTCTAGTTTGACACCGATGATTCGAGCTGTCTGCTCTGAGGCATGTCACCCTGAAGAAGGAGCTCTCTCAGTGGGACTGTGGGACCGCGCCCAGTGGCTGGCTGTCCAAGATCCTCAACAAGTCCTAGCAAGGGTCAGTGCGTGGGCACCATGGTTCCTAGATGACCCTCTCTCTTCACAGCTTGCTTTTCCCCTCCTGAAGCTTTGGCAAATAATGAAGCATCAGTTCCCTGCAATGTCTAAGTCAATATTTCTAGGAATCTGGATGAGACTCTTCCCAAACGCATCCAAGTTTGGGGAGCTTTTCTGTGAGCTTCCTTCCTCCTCAGCCTCATCCCAGCTGAGCTCTGATGGGCATTACTCTGTGAAACAAGATGGCAAGTGAGATGTCCTTAACATCCATGGACTTTATCTTTAGCCCAAGGACCCTTCAGGTTCAATCCCTGGGTCAGGAAGATCCCCTGGAGAAGGCAATGGCTACCCACTCCAGCAGTCTTGTCTGGAGAATCCCATGGTCAGAGGAGCCTGACGGGCTACAGTCCATGGGGTCGAAAAGAGTCAGACACAGTTGAGCAACTAACAAACACTTTCACTTTCAGTTCTGGGTGTTACATAAAACTTTTGCAAATATTCCCTCCCAAAGACAGAGTTTTGACCGTCTCATTCATTCTTCTTCAACCAGCTATTTCATAGATATTAAAAAAAAAAAATCTATTCTTCCAACGGGATCTATAAAGCAGCCGGGTTTCCAGCATCTTCCCAGAGGAAATGCAAAGTGAGGGAGGTACTCTGGCAAAGGGCGGGTCTCTTTGACCAGGAGGACTGCATATAGAGAATCTCCAGGAGTTCCCACCTCCCCTTCCCCATCTGGAGCAGAAGCAGTGGTCACCACGGGCCTTACCGCATGGGGGATGCGAACCCCTAATCCTCAGCCTAATGCTGGGACCCCCCACAACCTCCACATCCCATCAGCTCTCCATGCTCCAGGCCTGTTGAATTCATCCTGTTTCATTTCTGGTGGGATAGAGAGCTCCATCATCCTTCCTGAATGCAGGTGAATAGTATTCAACCTTTCATGCTCTTCCCTATAGACAGACACCTGTCTACTTGCCAACAGGTTTCTAGACAGGTCGCTAAATCCTGCGGGACTTTTACACTGTTTCATTAGACATATCTTCATTTTAGGTAAAAACTGACTGCCTTAGGAGATCTAGCAATTGAAGAAGTTGCTGCCTAACATTTCATTTGTGTTGCATTTGACAAAGATGAGGATAGGATGTCAGTCACACAGTCATGTCTGACTCTTTGAGACTCCATGGACTGTAGCCCACAGGCTCCCCTGTCCAAGGAATTCTCCAGGTGAGAATACTGGAGTGGATTGCCATTCCCTTCTCTAGGGTATCTTCCAGATCCAGGGATCAAACCTGGGTCTCCTGCATTGCAGGCAGATCCTCTACTGTCTGGGCCAACGAGATGAAGCTTTTATAAATGAAGGTGAACATTCTGAAATATTCCCTTTGAATTCCATTAGTCGGTGGCAATATAAATATGACTTCCCAGTCCCATTTTTCCCAAAGGGAAGAGTAGAGAATCTCATCTTTAAAAACCTGGGAAAATGGCCTGCTTTCAACAGTTTTTAAACTGGCTCTTAGTTGATTGATAGTATTATTAATAATTACATTCCATCATTCTGTGGGCAAGGTCCTGGAAGTTCAGAAAAAAACTATTTTACTGTTTTGCCATTTCCGTGTACTTTCTTCTGACAAGTTATGTTTTGAAATGACCTGGCGTGCTGCAATTCATGGGGTCCCAAAGAGTTGGACACGACTGAGCGACTGAACTGAACTGAACTGAACTGAAAGCAGCAAGGACATTGTGGCCAACTTGGTGTTAGCCCTGGAGTTAGAACAGACAAAAGGTCATCTTATAAAATGTGCTGGTTCTTTCTGAGGTTAAGAAGATGTCTTGACACATATATATTTGTCTTAGCTGTTTTGACAAGTTCTTTGTCCCCAGTTAACTGCAGTTTTCAAAAAAACAACAACAAACAAAGCAAACCATCCTACTCTGCATAATTGCTATCAGTTATCTATTGCTGCATAACACTGATACCACAAACTTTAAGGTACAAAACAACACACATTTATGACTTAGAGTTTCTCAGGATTGGGACTCTGGGCACAGCTTAGCAGGGTCCTCTGGGTAAGGCCTCATCAGCTGCAATCAAGGTGTCCACTGGGCTGGAGTCCCATCAGAGACTCTGCTTTCAAGGCTCTCTTCCAGACTGGTGTGCCTGGTGGCAGCTTCCAGTTCCTATGGTTGTAGGACTGTGGGCTTCTGCTTCCTGCTGTGAGTCAGCTAGAGGCCATTTTCAGCTCCCGTCACGTGGGCCTTTCCGTAGGGCAGATTCCACCATGGCAACTGGCTTCTTCAAAGCCATCGGGGGAGCATCTCACAAGGTGAGTGTTACAGTCTTATGTGCCCTAATTACTAGTAAAGAAATTGAATCAGTAGCCAAAAGCTTCCCAAGAAACAAAATCTAGGACTAGACAGCTTCACTGATGAATTCTACCAAATATTTAGGGAAGAATTAATACCAATCCTTCTTAAACTCTTTAAAAAAATCAGAAGAGGGAGGTACTCTTTCAAACTCATTTATGGGGCCAACATCACTCTGATACCAAAACCAGGCAAGGGTGCCACAAAAAAAAAAAAGAAAATTACAGGCCAATATCACTGATGAATATAGACAGAAAAAATTCTCAAAAAATATTAGCAAACCAAATTCACCAATGCATTAAAAGGATCATACACCATGAACAAGTGAGGTTGACTCCAGGGGTGCAAAGATGATTCAATATCCTCAAGTCTGTCAATGTGATATATCACATTAAACAAAATGAAGGATAAAAGATCAGCTCAGTAGATGCAGAGAAAGATGTCTGATGAAATTAAACATCCATTTGTGATAAAGACTCTCAACAAAGCAAGTATAGAGGGAATATACCTCAACATAAAAAAGCCATAGATGACAAGCCTATGGTTAACACACCCAGTGGCAAAAAACCTTCTCCTCTAAGATCAGGTACAAGGCAAGAATGCTCGGTCTCACCACTTCTATCCGACCTATTATTGGAAGTCCCGGACAGACCAGTTAGGCAAGGAAACAAAATAGAAGGAATCAAGTTTGGAAAGGAAGAAGTAAGACTGTCATCATTTGCAGATGACATTATGTTAAATATAGGCCAACCCTAAGACTCCATCAGAAAACTGTGAGAATTAATACACAAACTCAGTGACACTGCAGGACATAAAGTCGACACACGAAAGTCTGTTGTGTTTCTGTACACTAATGACAGGCTATCAGAAAGAGAAATTAATCCCATTTAACAACTGTATCAAAAAGAATAGAAAACCTAGGAATAAGCTTAACCAAGGAAATGAAAGGCTTGTATATTGAAAACTGCAAGACATTAGTGAAAGAAATTGAGGAAGACACAATGAAAAGATATTTTATGCTCATAGATTGGAAAAATCGGTATTAAAATGTCCATACTACCAAAAGGAATCTACAAATAAATGCAATCCCTGTAAAAAACTCCAATGGCGTTTTCACAGAAATTGGGCAAATGAGCTTAAGATTTGCATGGCACCCCAAACAGCCAAAGAAATCTTGAGAAAGAACAAGGTTAGAGGCACCACACTTCTTGAGTTTCAATTGTATTACAAAGGTATGGTAATTATGGTATTGACACAAAAACTATGGATTTGACTCTAGGTTTTGTGGAAGCTTGACTCAAAGGAGATTTTTTTTTTTTTTTTTTTTGATGCTGAAAGCCTTTTCTCCGATTCCCCACAGTAACTGCAAATCGCAGAGTATGAGTTGTAAGTATGTATGGGAAGCGGGCTGGATCCGTAGGCACTGTCCTGTCCCTGACCATGGGCTGACCGGGGAAGGGGTGGAGGCTGACTGGAGAGGGCTTCCCTACCGGGTTGACCTGTTGGGTATCCATCACCTTTGGCATTTCTCTTCTCTCAGAGGTGTCATGCCAAGAGGGTCCCACCCATGAGACATATTTCTAGGGATGGAATTAGCCGGCAGAGTGACTCAAACTGCTGTGCCTTGGACCCTGGGGAAGATATTCTCCCCTGAATCTAGCAGAGATGAGAGTCACAGGAGGAGTCTGAGAAGAGAGGAAACCCAGCCCTGGAGAAGCATCCTTTGAGGTGGGCACAGTATAGTAAGCCTTCTGTCTTGCTAGATTCCAGATTTAGCCAAGCTAGCGACTGGATGGTTTTTCCTCAAAAAGAACTGAGCAGATAGCTGATGACTAAGGCTGTGCACTCACGGGACAGAGGAGACTGGAACACAGGTGATTTGGATGCAAAGCAGGTGAAAGGTAGAAAGAGAAGTCCCTGCCAAGGAGAGTGCCAACTGCTGCTAGGGAGAGTGCCAACTGCTGCCAGGTCAAGCCAGGAGAAGCCTGGCATTGCACCCTGTCGGGGGGTGGGGTGGGTGCTGGACTCTGAATCAGTAAAGTAATAGGAACCTCTGTTGGGGCTAAGGGACAGTCACTTGGGGTTAAAACAAAGAAGGCAGCTGGCAATCGTGAAAGATGACAGTTTCTGGAATACCACCTGACTTCGGCCCCTTCAAAAGAAACCAGTCCTGAGTTGTGGGCTGTACCCTGCACAACAGCAGGGCTTAGCCACAAGGCTGGAGGGCAGAATGAAAGCAAGCAAGGGGAGCACGGGAAGCCTGGTCCCTTCCAGCCCTGGGCACGGGGAGGGGAGGAAGGAGGAGACCTGCAGACCTGCCCCCGGGGGCAGGGATGGATGAGCAGGAGAGTGCAGTGGGAACGGGCCTGGGCCCCTGTCCCAGCCCTGCGGCGGCTGCAGGATTTTGGCAAGAGGGCACTCAGGTGTGCGTGAGCGGGCAGCTCTTGGGAGCCTGAGGGCTGGTCACCTGGGTTGCCCAGGGTCCCGAACCAGGAGGGAAGGCTGCCCTCTTGAGAGAGGCTGCCAGAGGGGAGACTGCGGTCCCAGGGCCAGCCTCCTGCTGGGCTGAGTGGACGGCGCCAGGGTCCCACACTGACCTTCAGCTTACAGCTGGTCCCAGTGGGGGTGGGGAACTCATGTTCAGTTGGGAAAAACGAAAACAGTGGAGTCTCCCCAGGGGCACTGCAGAAGGCTCAAGGACCCATGGACTCCTGAATTACACTGGAGCTCTAGACTTCTTTGGCAACCTTGGCATCATAGCCCACAGACACCCCTAATCTCATTGTTAGTGATGCTAGTTGGGGCTGAGCCAGCGCTTTGAGAATAAGGTCAAGTAACAGATCCAAGAGGCAGATGTGTGAGCCCCGAGCTGGCCCAGGGAGGCGTTGCAGCTTCTGAAAGTTGCTTCTGTCAAAGAGGGACCCCAGGGGACACCCCCACAGGTCGCCGTGTGCACGCCCTCACTTGCTTCCGAGGGTGCGGGGTTCCAAGACTGTTATGGGTCCGAAAATACTCCGGCCAGCTGTGTTTGGCAATAAACTTGAGCAACCTCCAGACAGCGGCAGCGAAAGGCATAGTGTCCAGGTTGTCCGTGTGAAAGCCACAAACCCTCTACAGGACACACGTTTCAGGTCCTTTGGTCCATGTCATCCCATCCAGGCTTTCTCGTAAGCATGGAGCTTTGCTACCTTGGCTTTCTCATTGAGTGAGAAGCAATGTGGGAGTTTTGTTCATCTAAGTGTGTTTTGAGCCCTGACTCCATCCCAGGTTCCCTACCAGGTCTTCAGGTGGGTCTCCATGGACGAGCCCCTGGGGCAGCGCTCTTGGGAGGTGGAGTGGATATAATGTAAGCCACGAAGGCCATGCTGTGTGCACATCTAACCCTTGGCACCCAGCTCCCAGGGCATTGATCAGCCTGGGGTGGGTCGAACACTTGAGCTTGACGTCTCTGTTTATGAGGGCTTCTAGCATGCTTTCAGAAAACACTTGGGAAAATGCCAGAGATTTCTATCCTAGGAAGGCATAAGATTTTATCAGAGGATGATTGGCCTGCAGAAAGTAGGGAAGAAGAGTCAACCCTCTGAACCTTGAATGAGGTGGTTGGTGAATCGGCTTTCTGTGTAAATAACCCATTTGATGTCTGAATAATTTCAGCATGTTAACAATCAGCCTCCTGGTGTTGTTGAATATGTATCTGACAGCCTCATACGCCATCATCCCCACAACACAATCTGCAAATGCTTTTCTGGTACATCTGAGAGTGATTTTGTGAGGAATTCTAAGGAACATGGTAAAAAATAAAATAGAAAAAATTTTTTCCTCTATCTTTCCTTGTGGTTTGGAAGAGATGTGTCTTTACAGGATAAGATCATTCTTGGACTAGCTTTTTAATAACGAGAAAAAAAGAGGGTTAAATGCCATTTTCTTTTTAAATACAGGACTTCAAATGCTGTTAATAAAGATTATATTCTTAGCAAATGTTTGCTTCTCTCTGGTCAAACCAGTTTGCATTGTACTTGGGGAAGCTCCACAGTGAGCAGTCCCAGTTTTAAATGATTAGAAGAAAATGTGGCAGTATTTAATGGAGGGGGATAAATAAGTTACGACTTCTGAATCTCACCGAGAAAAATGTTCATGCTTATTTACTACTTGACTAGCTTCACATCTCTAGAAAGAACAGAAAGACACTGTGGATGATGATGCTTGCATGTGCATTTTATCCTCTGTGGTCCTGCCAAGCCTTTGAAAATGGAATTATTGTTATTTATCCAGATTGAAAATGTATTTTCTTCTTAAATACAGGACCTTAAATCTAAAGTATGTTTTGCCTGCCAACTTGGACTGGAGTCTTCTATGGTATTATGGTTGTAGTGTTTGATAAATGATTTCCAAGTCCTTCAGTATTATGTTTTTAATTCAGCATGCCATGGGATAAAGACTTCTGAGCTTTGACAATGAAGGAAAGCCTTCACTAATTTTAAGTCTTTTAGGCAAGGTAAGTATTAGCAACATAACTCCTAAAATGTGCAAGTGTGTGTTTATTAAATCTGCACTGTGAATGGTCTTCACAAAGAACAAGGAAAAAATTTAAGAAATTCAGTTACTGTTTATAGTCAACATTTCCTAAAATTCAGTAGAAATTCAGCTTAACTTTCAAACTCAGAATTGAGACTAAGAGTATGTTACTAGTTTTTTTTTTTTTTTTTTTAAATATTTAGATAGATGGTATGTGGTGGGCCAACAGTGCTTGCTGTTCATGACCAAAGTGATTAAAACGTTAGACTGGGCTTCTCTGGTGGTCCAGTGGTTAAGAACTCACCCCGCAGTGCAGGAGACATGGGTTTGATCCCTGGTCTGGGAAGACCCCACGTGCCAAGGAGCAACTAAGCCCATGAGCCACAGCTACTGAGCCGGAACTCTAGAGCTGGTGCTTGGCAACAAGAAAAGCGACCGCAGCAGGAAACCTGCACACCTTAACCAGAGAAAGCCCACGTGCAGGAACAAAGACTCAGCACCGCCAAAACTAAAAAAGTCTTTTAAAAAAAGTAAGACGTTTGGCCTTTAGTTAACATTAAATACTTGACAATCCAAAAAGAAGAGGAAAAAACAAAAAAGGAAGGGAAATAGAAAAAGAACATGAGAACGAAAGGAAGAAATGAAAAAAGGGGTAGGGTGAGGAGAGAGAGAGAGGAAGAGTGAAAAGAAAGGAAGGAAATTGCTTTTCCTCTAAAGTGATCTTAACAGTTTCCATTCCCGCCGGCCACGTGCGTGTGACTCTGAGTTGCTTCAAGTCCTCCCCGACACTTGGCACAGTCAGATTTTAACTAGAGCCTTTCTATCACACGTGTGGGGGTATATTTACGGTTTCCTTTAAAAAGGCAGCCTTTCATGGGAATTCCCTCGCCATCCAGCGGTTAGGACTCAGGGGCCCGGGTTCCACCCCTGGTCAGGGCACTAAGATTTCTCAAGCCGTGAGCCATGGCCAAAGAAAAAACTTAAAGAAAGAAAATTCAAAACCCCCAGCCTTTCCTCTTCCACTCCTCGAAGCTCATCACACTCACCCCGACCCCACATCTATCTGGGGCAGATCCTCCTCTGCTCTCCTCCTGGCTCCCCAGCCATCTCTGGTTCCTGCCATCTCCTCTGTATCCGGCTCACTGCGATGGAGAAACCACAGCAACCCCCAGGTCCGACGTGGTCCCTCTCCCACTCAGACACCTCCGGTGGGCCCTGAACGACGGGACCTTCCGTCCTTTGGCAGGTGCATGGTGTCCTCTTCACATGCTCCTCTCCTGTGTTATCCTAGCCCTTCCCCACTGACCCTTTCTCACTTTGTTTCCACCAACTTTGGACTAAATTTGGTCCCAGAAGCTTCCTTGCCCCTCACTCCTCTGGCCTCTATGGGTATGGGCTCGGCCCAGACTATTTCTCCCTGAATTGTGAAAAAAAAAAAAAAGAGCTATATTCTCTGAGCAGATTGAGGGCCCTCTGTTCTTCTCCATTTCTCATAATGCAAACATTGCCTTCTATTTTCCTTCTGCACCAGAACTGTGGTATGGGGTTCACACGAGACCCCAGATCTGCTGGGGGCAAAACTGCATTGTGGGGCTTCCCCGGGGGCACGGTGGAGAGCAATCCGCCTGCCAGTACAGGAGACACGGGTTCGATCCCTGGTCCGGGGAGATTCCACATGCTGCAGAACAACCAAGTCCACGTGCCCCAACTACTGAGCCCCTGCTCCACAGACTGAGAGCCACAACTGCTGAGCCCAAGAGCGGCAGCCCCTGAAGGCCCAGTGTGCGGTGCCCATGCCCCGAAGCAAGAGAGGCCTCCACAGTGAGAAGCCTGAGCACCCCAGTGAAGAGTAGCCCCCACTTGCCGCGACTAGAGAAAGCCCATGCGAAGCATCGAAGACCCAGCGCACCCCACAATAATAAATAAAATCACTTTAAAAACGGTGCTGTGCCTTTTATGTGTGTTCAGTTGCTCAGTCATGCCCAACTCTTTACAGCCCCATGGACCGTAGCCCGCCAGGCTCCTCTGTCCATGGGATTTCCCAGGCAAGAACAGTGGGGTGGGTGGTCATTTTCTATTCTAGGACGTCTTCCCCACCTGGGATTGAATTGCTCGCCTTGCGTTTCCTGCATTGGCTGGCAGATTCTTTACCACTGATCCGCCTGGGAAGCCTGTACCTTTTAACCCCCTTGTCTAATTCAGTGCTTGGCCATGGTGGACCACAGGTTACTCCAGAGATGTACTGAGTCACCTCATCCTGGTTTTTCTCCCTTGGGATACAGCGATACAGTGTCTGGCACCCATTAAACTCCCTCATTCAGTGTGCAAGAACTGTCATCAAATCTCAAAAGCGCTCTCAGCAACCTGTGCTGCCTCTAATCCCCCAACATGGCAACAAAAGAAAGTGAGAGACCCTCTGTCCTAAGAACAGAATGGCTGCCTGCGGGGAGCTCTCCATGGTCCTGGAAGTCTCCTTTTGCATGGGGGCTCCGACTCAAGACATGCCACGATTACTGTCCACCTTCTCCCTTCCTCTTCACAGCATCTTGACTTCACTTTCCTCACCATCGAGACTCCACTGTTCATTTCTGTACTCTTATCTTGTTTAATGAAAATATAAAAGAACCCACAAAACCACAAAGTAAAATATAGCCACCCAGCATGAGTATTAACACTTGAAAAATAGATGTGATGTATTTGCTTTAGATGTTTAAAACAAACAAGAAAGAGTACTCATTCCAGAACACTGAAGTCTTCTCGATTCCCGGCTGAGTTCCAGTCTCTCTTGTCTTTGAAGATCAGAGATCTTGTCTTCACACAGTCAAGGACTTCTGGGTATCCAATCCCTTTTTATGCTTCCATTGCCCACTGTTCTCCACAGATACATTGCCTTGTGTTTCCCTCCCAACTTGAAACTCTGTATCACTCTCTGCTGATTATTTTCCCCTTGCTTCCTCCCTTCACCTGAAAGCTAACCCCAGCTTCCCGTCTAGTCTGAGTTCCCCTAGTTTCAAATGTACAGTCAAATGTGGGGCTTCCTACCTGGTGCTGTGTTGCCCTGCTCTTGGTCTTCAGTTATATTTTTTAGGACAACCCTGATTTAACCTTCTACCTCTTCTATCAAATTCTCATTTCCTGAGTTACTAGATTGATCGTTCTCCGATAATTTCATTTTCACATCTTATTGTCTTGTGAGTGTAATTATATATATATTTTAAGCTTGAGCTGTAAGGGACATACAATGAACTGCATATACTTAGAGTGTATAATTTGATGCATCCAGCTGTGGACTCTTCATACAACCAAAATAATGACCATCAACCCCAAAGATTTCCTTATGCCCTTCTGTTAAGACCCCATCCCCTGCCTGCATTCCCAGGCAAACGTTTATCTGCAACCAATGAAGTTGGCACTCATTAACTGGCTTCTTTCAGCCAGCAAAATGATTCTGAGATACATTCATGTTGTTGTGGATATTCAAGCTGTGGACTCTTCATACAACCAAAATAATGACCATCAACCCCAAAGATTTCCTTATGCCCTTCTGTTAAGACCCCATCCCCTGCCTGCATTCCCAGGCAAACGTTTATCTGCACCCAGTGAAGTTGGCACTCATTAACTGGCTTCTTTCAGCCAGCAAAATGATTCTGAGATACATTCATGTTGTTGTGGATATTCACACTTTATTCCTTTTTAGTACAGGGTAGTATTCCATTGTATGGCCACACAACACTATGTCTAAACCATTCATCTGTCGGTGGACAACTGTACTGTTTCTAGTTTGGGGTATTATAAATAAAACTGCTGTGAACATTCATGTAAAAGTTTTTGTATGGATATATGCTTTTATTTCTTGAGTAAATGCCTAGGAGTGAATGGAGTCATGCAGGAAGCATGTGTTTAACTTTTTAACAAATGGTCACAGTGCTTCCCAAGGTGGTTAGATCGTCCCCCAGTCCCACTAGCAGTTTGTGAGGGTTCCTGGGCCTCCACATCCTTGCCAAGCCTTGGTTGGTCATCCTTTTTAATTTCAGATATTCCAAGAGGTGGGTAGTGGTATCTCATTGCGGCTTGACTGGTGTTTTCCTAGTGATGAAAGACGGTAAGCATCTTTGCACGTGTGTTTTGCCATTTGTACACATTCTTTGGTGAAGTGGCCATTCAAATCTTCTGCCCGTTAAAAAATATTTAAAATACTTATTATTGAGATTTGAGAGGTCTTGACATATCTGGATAGAAAACATCCATCGGATGTGGTTTGTAAGCCTCCATCAGCCACCCGCCCCTTCACGTTGCTGAGTCATACTTCAGTGCAGGGTAACCATCCCACACGTGTCCCCTCATCTGTGTAGGCTGAGTTGCCCAGATGTCACAATTAGAAAAAAAAAAAAAAACATTTCCTGTTGTTCCTGCAATGAGGTTTTCTCCAGAGCTGTTTACTTTTCATGACAGGGACTTTTCTAAGTATCTGGTGATTCTTTGTCATCAGTTCACACCTTTGAAAAAGCACCAGACAAGCAGAGCCGGAGCTGCCACTAAGGGGCAATACCACCCCATGAAGGTTCCCATGCAGCCCAAGGCAGGAGGCGGCAACCACCACACTACATGGAATGGTCCCTGAAGGCCCCAACGTGGAGGCCCTTTTTCCTAGGATGCCAGCATCTATTTGCTCTGGCTTTCCCTGGAGAGGCCTCCCAGCCCTGCCCCCAGCATGCTTCTCCTCTGGGGATGGGCACGGAGCTGATTTCGGGGCTTTGCGGGGAGCAGGCACTGTTACCCGTGCTGTGCAGTTAGCCTTCCACCCTCCCACCAGCTCTGGCATTTAGGGACGACCACCTTCACAGCCCCAGGTGGCACAAGTCGTAAAGAACGCGCCTGCCAATGCAGGAGATGTGAGAGACGTGGGTTCGATCCCTAGGTCAGAAAGATCCCTTGGAGGTGGGCATGGTAGCCCACTCCAGTATTCTTGCCTGGAGAATCCCCATGGACAGAGGAGCCTGGCGGGCTACGGTCCACGGGGTCTCCGAGTCGGACATGACTGAAGTGACCGAGCGTGCATGCATATCACAGCACCTCTACTCGAGTCTACCTGTCTCACTCCCACACGTGCTGTGGATACGCTGCGATGACTCAGCCTCATTCTCCTGACGGGGCCAACCCCAACCCACAGACTCCTTCACAGGGACTGTAATGGGGTCACAATGTGGCAGAGGGAAGTAAAAGCACACGTTCAGCTTACCGTATTTACCTGGGCCTCCTAAGGGTGCCCCTAAAAATGTAAAGCCATTCCTTGGACGCTTAGTGCTCAGCTGTGCCCAGCTCTCTGTGACCCTTTGGATTTTACCCCGTCAGGCTCCTCTGTCCATGGAACTTTCTAGGCAACCAGAGTGGATTGCCGTTTCCTCCTCCAGGGGATCTTCTTGACCCAGGGATTGAACCTGAATCTCCTGTGTCTCCTGCAATGCAGGTGGATTCTCTACCTGCTGAGCCACCAGGGAAGCCCCAAACCATTCCTAAGGATGCTTTAAAAAACAAAAGGAACTCTCCTTTCCAGATCACTATAGAAAGTAAACAAAAGAAGCTGCAAACAAGTAATAAAAGCATAAAATATGATAAAAGAACATTTCAGTGTAAAAGAACATTTCAGGGGTGGGAGGTGGGAGGGGGGTTCATGTTTGGGAGTTCATGTACACCCGTGGCGGATTCGTGTCAATGTATGCCAAAACCAATACAGTACTGTAAAGTAAAATAAAGTTAAAAAAAAAAAATTTCAGTTAGTAAAATAATTTGAGCTTTAAGTAGCAAAGTCCATTTGTTAGGTTGGTAAAGATAACTGAAACAAAAGATTTTTAAAACTTGGAATGAGACAGGTAAAGAAATGCCAGATGAACTTATCAACAAAAAGAGCTTTGTGGCCATCTTTTTATCAAAGTAGAGTTAAGGCACGGAGAAGGCGACTTCATTTTCACTTTTCACTTTCCTGCTTTGGAGAAGGAAATGGCAACCCACTCCAGTGTTCTTGCCTGAAGAATCCCAGGGATGGGGGAGCCTGGTGGGCTGCCGTCTATGGGGTTGCACAGAGTCGGACACGACTGAAGCGACTTAGCAGCAGCAGCAGAAGCAACAGCACAGTTATGGCAAAAAGCACTCAGCAGGTAGATCATCTTATACTGATAACAGGTACAGATTATAGAGTGGAAAACTATGGAAAACAACAGCATCAAAACACAGAGCAAGAACTGTTTGAAGTAAAATGAAAATGTGATCTGGAAGAACGGGAACAGTATAAATACTGTATCTGAATTAACCACAGAGCCAAAGGTATCAATGTTTAAAATGATGTTGTACTTTATAAAAAATGGTTTGAGGCTACAAAGGAAAACTCAGATTCCTCAAAGGAGAAATCGCACAGATAATAATCTCCAGTACACCCACATGTGGGAAAAGAACAAAAAATGCTTAAATAAAATCTCCCCAAACGGTTGAAAAGTAAAAAGCACCACTGCAAAAAGACTAGTTTTCCAAAAACATTTAGATCAGGGCTTCTATGACAGTCCAGTGGTTAAGAATCCGCCTTGCAATGCAGGGGACGCTGGTTCGATCCTGGCCCAGGAAGATTCCACATGCGGGCGTCACGGCTCCTGAGGCCGGAGGGTCTGGAGCCCGTGCTCCCGAACAAGAGAGGCCGCAGCCGTGAGAAGCCTCAGCACTGCAGCTTGGGAAAGACCGCACGCTGCAACTAGAGGCCCAGCACAACCAAGAACAAATAAACGCATAAAAGCTGGAGTAAAACAGACAGAAAAGATAAGCATTGAGAGCAACCAGCGAATAGCTACAAGATCAGAGTCCAAGTGAACCTAGTCTTAGCCTGTCATCTCCTCTACACCGGCCAGGAAAGCCTTGTCTTCCTCTTTCATCTGTGTGGAGTGAATCTGGAAGTCTTAGTAAACAGACAATGAACAAAAACAGCAAAGACAAGATCCCAACGGCTAAAGCAGAAAACAGAACAATAACCACACAAGAAAATACAAGTGATCAAATTAATAATTCTGAGTTAGGCATTCCTGTTGAGATTATGTAAAAATCATAGCAATCACCTCTATTACTTAACCCTCCTCTTGAATTTCTTGCTGATATAAGCAGCAGACAACAACAGCACCAACAGCTTCAAATATTGCGAAACAAGAGCTAGTTAAGGTATCTGAGAACGGTTTGTTCCGAAGCTGGAGAACCTGAGAATAACGAGAAGCTGGAATTCATAATCTTAGCAGCATGGTTGGATGAGATGGAGGAAAGGCCAGGAGACAGAGGAGAGGGAAGTTTGCAGTGCTGCTGTCTAATGGGGTCACCGAGAGTCCAACGTGACTTAGCAACTAAACAAAGGCGTGGCTGGATGTGACAAGTACAGAGCATCAAGGTGTGGGTGTGTGCTCGGTCACGCTCAGCTCTTGGTGACCCCACTATTGCTCACCGGGCCCCTCTGTCCATGAGATTCTCTAGACCTGAATACCGCAGTGGGCAGCCATTCCTGTCCCCAGGGGATCCTCCCGACCCAGGGACCGAAGCGGAGTCTCCTGTGGCTCCTGCACTAGCGGTGGATTCTTTATCACTGTGAATAGCTTTCACTCATCCTGGTTCTAAAATGTATTTGGGGACATAGTCTCATTCACAAGAAAGAATAAAGCATCTAAAAATAACCCTAGCAGAAATGCATAAATTTTATATAAATGTTACACAGCTCTACCACGAGACAGAAAATATTGGGCACTATGAAATGTAAGGGCTTAACTGGTGGCTCAGACTGTCAAGAATCTGCCTGCAATGCAGGAGACTGGAGTTCGATTCCTGGGTTGGGAAGATCCCCTGGAGAGGGAAATGGCAACCCACTCCAGTATTCTTGCCTGGAGAATCCCATGGACGGAGGAGCCTGGAGGGCTACAGTCCATAGGGTCACAGAGTCGGACACGACTGAGCGACTAACACACACAGACAAACACACACACACACACACAAACACACACACGAAACGCTAATATGAATGGGAAAGAGATTGCAGGGCTGAAACTCACGTCACCGTCTGAACTTCTAGTGTGAAGAATTGCCCACACAGAAGAATATCAAAATGACTGAGCCTTCAATGGTAACTTTATTAATCTCCTTTATTTTTATGATGAACACAATAACGTCATAATGTGCTATGTTACAGTGTCTAGTAATTGGAAGACAGGCAGATGAGACAGACCGAGATCTCTTCCTGCGTCAAACAGTGCATGCCAGTGAAGCAGGGACTGCGCGTGAAATCCCCACTGAACTCCGAACTCTGGATCACTCAAAAAAGGAGCGCCAACAGACGCAGATTCCCCAGCGGGCCTCTCTGACTCTCAGACAAGCCTCTTCTTGGCCAGGTACGCCTTCCAGGACCCAGGGCCCAAATCAGTTAAGGCTTGCTCAGATTTCGGAGTTTTCCAGACAGCAACCCAGGGACCGAAGCGGAGTCTCCTGTGGCTCCTGCACTAGCGGTGGATTCTTTATCACTGTGAATAGCTTTCACTCATCCTGGTTCTAAAATGTATTTGGGGACATAGTCTCATTCACAAGAAAGAATAAAGCATCTAAAAATAACCCTAGCAGAAATGCATAAATTTTATATAAATGTTACACAGCTCTACCACGAGACAGAAAATATTGGGCACTATGAAATGTAAGGGCTTAACTGGTGGCTCAGACTGTCAAGAATCTGCCTGCAATGCAGGAGACTGGAGTTCGATTCCTGGGTTGGGAAGATCCCCTGGAGAGGGAAATGGCAACCCACTCCAGTATTCTTGCCTGGAGAATCCCATGGACGGAGGAGCCTGGAGGGCTACAGTCCATAGGGTCACAGAGTCGGACACGACTGAGTGACTAACACACACACACACACACAAACACACACACGAAACGCTAATATGAATGGGAAAGAGATTGCAGGGCTGAAACTCACGTCACCGTCTGAACTTCTAGTGTGAAGAATTGCCCACACAGAAGAATATCAAAATGACTGAGCCTTCAATGGTAACTTTATTAATCTCCTTTATTTTTATGATGAACACAATAACGTCATAATGTGCTATGTTACAGTGTCTAGTAATTGGAAGACAGGCAGATGAGACAGACCGAGATCTCTTCCTGCGTCAAACAGTGCATGCCAGTGAAGCAGGGACTGCGCGTGAAATCCCCACTGAACTCCGAACTCTGGATCACTCAAAAAAGGAGCGCCAACAGACGCAGATTCCCCAGCGGGCCTCTCTGACTCTCAGACAAGCCTCTTCTTGGCCAGGTACGCCTTCCAGGACCCAGGGCCCAAATCAGTTAAGGCTTGCTCAGATTTCGGAGTTTTCCAGACGGCACTCTAAATATTTACTGTTTCATAGTGTCAAGTTGTTATTCAGTCAGAAAAAGGTTCAAAGTTTATTTGATCATAAAGTTTCCCTGCAAGAGCATTCCAGTTTTAGTTAAAATGAACCGCAGAGTTTATCTGATCATAAAATTTCCCTGCAAAAGCATTCCAGTTTTAGTTAAAATGAAGGACAACTACATCAGGAAAAGCTTTTAGACAACCCTAAGAGACTGTAACAAACCGCTAACACCGAGAATACAGTTTCTACATGAACACTCATGGGGAGGGAGCCCCTGGTGGGGAAGGTGAACCAGGAGAAGGGAAGAGGGGGGCTGACCCGATGGGGTGCCCAGGGACCCGGAAAGCAGGGGCCAGAGGGCATGCTCCCTGCCAGGAGGCGGCAGCTGCAGAATGCGTAAGACATCACATCATACGTCTTGGAGTCCCGCCACTCAGCACGGTCAGCAATCGTAAGTGAACAGGAACTCTCTCCACTCACCCCCGTTCCAGTTCCCAGCTCTGCAAATGCAGAAGCAACAGAGGAGAGGAGGGGGTCTTCGCCATGTTCACTACATTTTCACAGCAGAGACTCAACAGCCTTCCAAAGGGGAGGCTCCTTTGACATATCTGGCAATACCTAGTCAATGTTATTACTGCCATTGATCTCTGTAGAGTTAGGAGCATTGAGAATAACAAATTCTGCTTCAAGTTGCAGGTGTGCAATCTTAAGAAGTACTTAAAAAAAAAAGTTCCTGAAAAAATTCTAATTCTCCCTCAAAGGAAGAAGGAAAGCTATCCCAGGCCAGCAGTGCCTGGTGAGGGACACGATGGGAGGGCTGGCCTGGGCACCTTCGTGCCCCCAGATGGAGGCAACCAAAAGTCCTCCTGGGGGGGATACAGCGGCCTGCTCCTGAAGAATGCCCCTGGGCCCCTGCCTCCCAGTGAGGTCACCTGGTGGACCAGGCTGGAGCAGGTGCCAGAGGCCTTTGGTACCAGCCTCCACTGGGCCTCTCCAGGCCCAACTTCCCTGCCCACCCAGCACCCAATTGTGAGAGACTGTGGGTACACCGTGAGTATCCAGAACTGTCTGACCTGGCGGGATGAGGGACATGAAGACAGAACATGCCTCCGGTGGGGGGAGGGGGATGTCAGCTTTGACCTTAAACTCATGCTGTAGAGGTTGTGTAAGAGGTACAGAAATGTTTCAGTTCATGGAAAGTGAAAGTGAAAAGTGAAAGTATCAGTTGCTCAGTCGCATCCGACTCTCTGCAACCCCAAGGACCGTAGCCCTCCAGGCTCCTCTGTCCATGGGCTTCTCCAGGCAAGAATATTGGAGTGGGTTGCCATGCCCTTGGCCAGGGGATGTTCCCAACCCTGGGACAGAACCCAGGTCTCCTGCCCTGCAGGTGGATTCTTCCCCATTTGAGCCACCAAGCCCCACTCCATGGAAGCAGACCCCAAATCAGAGGAGTTCAGATTCCTGACCTGGTTGGTGGGCAGCGTCATACTTCGGTCTGTGATTTCAGTTTGATTAGACTGTTATTAGGCAGCTTACACATTTGCTAGGGAAAAAAAATCCTGGAGCAAATCTTAAAACAGATGAAGTACCAGAAAAATTACAGAGACATCAGTTCATTTACATGGTCCCAAGAGAAACATCATCAAAAAGCTTCAAGTCAAAGATAATTCCACTGACGACAACCTTAAACCAAAAACGGAATCATGATTTTTCTGAATTTTGGATAATCTTCAAATTTCTCATGGTACCACCTGGAACAAGACCAAAAAATACATTAAAAAAGTTACTTTTCTCACTAAAACGTTTGACAGATGCTAACAAAATGGACAATATCTCCTCATAAAGGGCTCCCGACCTTTTCAAAAATACTAATAAAACAGTAGAAATGAACACAGCATTGACAAGGAAACATACTCCAATCAAAAAAGTGATAAAAATTCTGGCATCTCAAGGCACAGCTTGACTGTCAGTATCATGAATATCTAAACACATCTGCTGGTACAGCATGATTCGAGAAGACGTGACGCCTATAATTCACCTTTATGTTGGCAAGGAAGGTTACAGGCATGTGATAAACACACTGATCAGGGGGCTCCCTTAGCAGGCCCTAGAAGCAGACAGACTGGGGGAGGGGAGGGGAACCGAGCAGGTATATCCTAACTATGGCTTGGTGACTCTTGAGAGTTTTCTCCAGTCCTCGGAGAACTAGGGCCCAGGGTCTGTGGCAAGAGCACACAGCTACGGGCCAGGCAACTCTCAAAACAAATCTAGCAATATGCAACAGGGGTCATTCATAATGTGGCCCTCCACTCAAACAAACAGGCATTTTCAGTTTTGACTATAAATGAAGTCAACCAAGGCTCACGCATTCACTGTGGAAAGGGTTGCAGCTAAGTGGATGGAGTAAAGATGAAAAAGCAAGCGGACAAAATGGAGAAATAGATGGAAAAAGGGAGCTTCCCTAAGCACAGTGAAGGTTACACAGACTGAAAACAACGATGGAAAATGATTAGCTATTATTTTCAGAGATGGCAGAAATATATGAAATATACCTGTTATAAATATATGAAGACAACAACCTGGAAGTGAGTCAGTAAAATCCTGCTGATTTTAGATAAATTCAACACTGTCATCCGCGTGGAGGCGTGGCCTGGAAGACAGCCATGGCACTTTCACGTGCACCTCTGTATCCCCAAAGGCACATCGAGAGGCACCCCGAGAAGGTGGTCAGTGGATCTTGGATGAAGCATGACCTCCCGTGACACGGGTGTGTGTATGCACGCTCAGCCATGTCTGACTCTTCGTGCCTCTGTGGACTGAAGCCCGCCTGGCTCCTCTGTCCATGGGATTTCCCAGGCAGGAATACTGGGGTGGGTTGCCATTTCCTTCTCCAAGGGATCTTCCCCACCCAGGGATCAAATCCACATCTCTTGCAGCTCCTGCATCGGCAGGTGGACTCTTTACCACTTGAGCCCCCTGGGAGACCACAGCAGCCAGGGACTTCCAGATCAGTGATGCTGTCTGGAGACAAGAGGGGTTAGGGGCCATGGTAACCATGGACTTTTCCAGATGAGCGATGTGCCTGGAGACACGAGGGGCTACACACAGCAGCGGAGCTGAGTACGTGCACAATCCCTGTGTTGATTCACGTTGGCCTGTGCTAAGGTTTGAATGTGAACCCTGCAAAGTCGTGTTAAAAACCTAAGGCCCAAGGTGATGACAGTATTAGGAGGTGAGGCCGACGGGAGGTGATGAGGGTGGAGCCTCAAGGGTGGGGTCAGTGCCCTGATTAAAGGGGCCCCAGAGCCCTTCCCTCTTCCCGCCTTATGAGTCCACAGCGAGTAGGCGGCATCCGCAACCCAGCCGAGGGCCTCCCCCAGAACTGGTCCTGCTGGGGGCATCCAGATCTTAGACCTGCTGCCTCCAGAACTGGGAGAAACAGATGTCCCTTGTTTATAAGACCCTGGTTTATGGCCTGTTTGTCACAGCAGCCTGAATGGACTAAGACATCCTGCTCGGGATCCAGGACATGAACCAGCTGGTTCCTAAGAGCCTCTCATGGCTCAGCAGGGCAGACACCAGGCCAGGAGGGCAGGAAGTGAGTCCGTCTCCTGATCCTGCCCAGGGATTGAGGACAGCGGCCTCGGAAGGGCAAGAGTGAAGGCCAGCGGCAGTCCAAAGTCAACAAGGACAGTCTCACCCGCACAGCCCTCGGGACAGCTCCAGGCACTGTGCGGCCCAGGACGCTGTTCTTTGTTCAACCACTGAGACCTCAAATCCACCTCAAGAAAAGACTTCAAAGCAGATCGCCAACCTTTTTGGCACTAGGGCCTGGTTTTGTGGAAGACGGTTTGTCCACAGACCAGGTCAGGGGAATGGTTTCAGGACGCTTCAAGCACATTATATGCATTGTGTACTTTATTTTCTTTTATTATTCTTTTATTATTCTATCAGCGTCACCTCAGATCATCAGGCATCAGATTCCCGAGGCTGGGGCCCTGCTTACAAGGAGTTTTCCAGTGGTCCAATGCTTAACACTCTGTGCTTCCGCGGCAGGACACATGGCTTTGACCCCTGGTCAGAGAACTGAGGTCCCCGAAGATGACTCACGCTGTACAGCACATACACACACACACACACACACACTTTATATATGTGATTTCTTGTTGTTCAGTTGCTCAGTTCTGTCTGATTCTTTGTGATCCCACACATGGCAGCATACCAGGTTCCCTGGCCTTCACTATCTCTTGACGTTTGCTCTACTCATATCCATTGAGTCAGTGATGCCATCCAACCATCTCATTCTCAATCACCCCCTTTACCTCCTGCCCTTAATCTTTCCTAGTATCAGGGCCTTTTCCAAAGAGTTGGCTCTTTGCATCAGGAGGCCAAATATTGGAGCTGCAGCTTCATCATCAGTCCTCCCAATGAATATTCAGGACTGACTTTCTTTAGCATGGACTGGTTGGATCTCCTTGCAGTCCATGGGACTCTCAAGAGTCTTCTCCAACACCACAGTTCAAAAGCATCAATTCTTCAGCATTTAGCCTTCTTTATGGTCTAACTAACTCTCACATCCAGTTCATGACTACTGGAAAAATCACAGCTTTGACTATACAGACCTCTGTCAGCAGATATTTCTGCTTTTAATACACTATCCAGGTTTGTCATAGCTATCCTTCCAAGGAGCAAGGGTCTTTGAATTTCATGGCTGCAGTCACTGTCCACAGTGATTTTGGAGCTCAAGAAAATAAAATCTGTCACTGTTTCCACTTTCTCCCTTCTGTCTGCTATGAACTGATGGGACAGGCTGCCACAATCTTAGTTTTCTGAACGTTGAGTTTTAAGCCAGCTTTTTCACTCTCTTCTTTCATCCTCATCAAGAGGCTCTTTAGTTCCTCTTCACTTCCTTCCATTAGAATGGTAACATCTGCCTATCTGAGGCTGTTGATATTTCTCCCAGCAATTTTGAGTCCAGCTTGTGATTCATCCAGCCATAGACACTTTTAAAAGGACAAGCAGCATATTTCTATTACTTTTCTTGTTCATTTTTCTACCCCTAGAATCAAAGCTTATGTGACACTGACCAGGGCTGGATATCACTTCTTTGTCTTGAATTTATTACTGTCAAGGCTGAGCTGACGTCTCATTGCCTTTCTGCTGAATGCGGAATGACCCTGTAACTGTTTGCATGTCTGTGTGTTTCTAGCTCATGAAAAGCTTCATGTTCCCAATCTCTCTTCCAGAAGGCTTCCTCTGACGGGGATGGGTCACTGATGGGTGAGCAAACACTTTCCAAGTGTAAATAAATCACAGATCTTTATCGAAGTCTTACAAAATACATTGTTGTTCCATGAATCTAATTTTTAAAAAAATTTATTTTCTAAGACGTTCAATATTTTTAGTCTAAAGAGATAATAAGTGGTTTTAGCCAGTCCTGTGGAGAGCATGGATCTTTCTGGTTCTGGGCAACATGTTTCGTAGGCCTGAGACAGCAGGGATCGACCAGCAGAGGAGAAAACCAAGCGTCTCAGACTCCCTGCCTGTGCTCACGGCCCCGTGGACGCTGCATCCCAGAAGGGCTGGCGTGTCAGCTTCCTGGGGCTGCTGCAACACAGAGCCACAAACCTGGGGCCTGAAATGACAGCACGTCTGCTCTCACCGCCCGGCAGCCAGAAGTCCGCCATGCGGGTGTGGGCAGCAGCACACTCCCTCCCAGGCCCCAGGGGACAGTCCGTCCTACTTCTCCCAGCTTCTGGCTGCCTCCGGGTGCCTCGGTCCACGGTGGCATTGCTGCATTCTCGGCCGCCAGCTTCCCTGTGTCTGTCTGCTGGTGGCCACCTTTTCTCTGCGTGCCTGTCTGTGTCCAGGTTTCCCTTCTTCATCAGGACACCAGTCCTCGGGCCCGACTCCAGCGCCACCTCATCCGCACAGACTCCATTCCCAGGGTTAGGACACAATCCGACACACGCCAAACTCCCAGCATTGCTGTGGCATCAGGGGGACTGTCCTGATGCTGAGCCGGTCTGGGAGCCCTCCCGTCGCAGGACACGTGACTTCCAACCTGCCTGAAGCTGTGTTCCCTGAGCCTTGGTTTTCCGCCTGTTAGACTGGGCAGGTGGCCCTCAAGATCACTTCACCTTTAACACCCTTTTGTTTTTCATGCTGATGGTCCAATGCATCACAGGCCTTTTCAGGGATCTGATAACGGCTGAGGCCCCACACTTGGGAAAATGATGTGAAATGTGATTTTGGGGCATGGTAACATGGAGCCCATTGGGGACCCCAGACCCGGGTGTTGGGGCACACCTATGGGACGGGACTCTTGCCAGGGCACGATGCCAAATTTTTCAACTACTGCTGCCTGGTCAGCATTCCCCACTGTCATGGGCGAGTCCACAGCAGACATTTAACTTGGCCGTGGAGCCCAGCCATGGAATATCAAAGATGCTCAGGACAGGGCGAAGCAAACAAGGATGCTGACACATGCCTGCCGATTACAGCTAGGCATTTCTTCGGACATTTGTGCCTTTCTGTTTTAATGTAGCTGAAAGTGTTAGTCACTCAGTCGTGTCTGACTCTTTGTGACCCCATGGACTGTAGTCTGCCACGCTTCTCTGTCCATGGAATTCTCCAGGCGAGAATACTGGAGCGGGTCGCCACTTTCTCCTCCAGGGGATCTTCCTGACCCAGGGTTCAAAGCCGGCTTTCTCGAATTGCAAGCAGATTCTCTAATATATGAACCACCAGGAGAGCCTTTTTGTCTAGCTAACACCTGGTATAAACTGGGATTTGACAAATTAGTATGAACGCTTCTAAAATCTAACCTGAGGATTGCTCTACAGAGATCAGAGAACAAATTAAAAATGCTGAAAGTGTTTTTGAACGTACTTGTGATGTTGCTGAGCCCTGGTGAACAGGACACAGAAGGTGAACACAGCGAAGGCCCAGCCCTGAACGGACCAGCTGGCGAGGGCGTAGCCGCACCACTCCACGACTTCTCCGAAGTAGTTGGCTGCAGATATGTATTCAAACAAGCCCCCTAGGAGAAAACAGGGCCAGCAGCACGTTTACTAAAAAACAACGCCTAATGAAGCCTTGACTCCAGAGGGACCTGTGGATACCTGCAGGGAGAACAAACTCTGGAAAAATACGAGATTTACAGAACTTGCATCGACGAGACACCTCCGCTAAGACCAGCTTTACTAATTCATATTGCAACTTCTGGTAGTACCTGCATACCTGTATCAATATTCACCTGTTTGCTGCTGCTGCTGCTGCTAAGTCACTTCAGTCGTGTCCGACTCTGTTTGACCCCATAGACGGCAGCCCACCAGGCTCCCCCATGCCTGGGATTCTCCAGGCAAGAATACTGGAGTGGGTTGCCATTTCCTTCTCCAATGCATGAAAGAGAAAAGTGAAAGGGAAGTCGCTCAGTCTGTCCGACTGTTAGCGACCCCATGGACTGCAGCCCACCAGGCTACTCCGTCCATTGGATTTTCCAGGCAAGAGTACTGGGGTGGGGTGCCATTGCCTTCCCCGATTCACCTGTTTATCTGAATATAAAAACGCTACGGCTTTAACATACTTCAATATGTTGCTTTACTAGCTAACGAATCAAGCTGACAAAACTTAAACAAGGCTGTGGAGCACAGACTAACATGTTAGTCTGGCTAAGATGGACTTCTACGAACCCCTAGACAAAAAAGGGAAGGAAATACTAATTTTGAAGGACAGATTCACTTGTGCGTTCACTCATCAAGTCTTCCCAGATGCATCAAGTCTACATGACAGGCCAGACCTTCTTCTAAGGTTGTGAGTTGCTCCGTGGACGAGACGGCTTTCTCCACACCCGGACTATTACACCCCAGGGAGGGTGCAGGGGACTCAAGGGGCAGAGCAGGGTGAGGGGCTGGGGTGGAAGGAGCTGGGGCCAGAGAGCACAGCGGCGCGCTGCAAGGATAACCCCAGGGCCACAGTGAAGTAATTTGAGGTTCACGGGGTTTTCTGGTTATTTGTTCCGCTGTTATTTCTGTACGGTGTCCAGGAAGATAAACACAAGGATTCCAACCCGAGTGCTGCCGTTTGTGCTGTTCACCTCCACTCTTTGAGTTCTTAGCTTTACCGACTGATTAAAAAAAATTTTTTTTCAGAAGCTCTATTGTTTTTTAAATTTCTGTATCTATTTAGTTCTTTTTATAGTATGCTACTCCTTTACTCATACTTTCAGTCCCTTTATGGTTGAAACATTTAAGTTTTAAATTTGAAAGTTTATAACCTGTATCTGAATTCTAAGCTCTGAGGTCACTCACATCAATGAAGCCCTTGCTCGTGGGGCTCTGCTCCTCATGGGCTCTGCAACTTCTGACTGTGGCCCTTCTCCCACAGTGTAGGGTCTGCTGGGCTCTCGAGGCCTGAGTGGAAGGCAGGTTCTCTGGGAATCTGAATTTGCCTCGATCATGGGTGTGAGCCCACCAACCCCAGGACCTCAAGGATCCTAATTCATGGCTGGATGGTTTCTCAGATTAGGCAAGTGGCACGTATTTGGGCTACAAGCCAGCCTGAAGGTCAGCAGGTAGTCACCGATTCAACCAAGATGCACTCGGGGCTTTAGCCCTCACTTAGATTTTGCCCTCTGATGATCACGTCTGCTCTTGATACCATACTGATGTGCCGGGAGCCAGCATGGGGACGATCATGGGTGTGAGCCCACCAACCCCAGGACCTCAAGGATTCTAATTCATGGCTGGATGGTTTCTCAGATTAGGCAAGTGGCACGTATTTGGGCTACAAGCCAGCCTGAAGGTCAGCAGGTAGTCACCGATTCAACCAAGATGCACTCCGGGCTTTAGCCCTCACTTAGATTTTGCCCTCTGATGATCACGTCTGCTCTTGATACCATACTGATGTGCCGGGAGCCAGCATGGGGAATCCCGCCTGTGGCAAAGGTCATGAGGAAGGGGGCCTGACAAAACGCAAAGGCAGGATCAAGCCTCAGGGGTCCCCCTAGATTTTCTTGAGCATCTACGCCCAGAACCAAAATCTGTCTGCCTTACTATATTATGCCTTTCACCAACTTCTCTGACATTAACAGGGGGCTATCCCCCACCACCTTTTTCCGGAAAAAGTTAATTTAGAGCTTTTAGATAATAAATCTCCTGGGCATAGTAAGAGTGTTTCAATCCAGAAACCCCTCTGATGGATTTCTAGCCTGCCCGACAGGTCTGTTCGGACCTTTTACAACTGTGCATGTGACTGCTCACAGCCTCCCGATTGCGAGAGGCACAGGAAGCTTAAAACATCCTGGGAATGTAGGGGCTTCCAAGGAGTCAAAATCATTAGAATAGGACTGATTGGGGGTTTCATTGTGGAGCCAATACTTGCTGCCAAGTTTTCATATCTTTTATTTGTTGATATAGTTGGTATATAGAAAAAACAAGTAGCAACATAGATCTTTGAGTTAAGTACTTTCTTGGTTATAACCCACTGCACCTTTGTTCTATAGGATGTAACTTTATTTAGCGCTTTGAGGGTGATGCAGATAAAAGAAAAACACTTCAGGGGAAATGAGATTAACATTCATTAAGGAAGAGAGCCATAGAGTGTTAACAGGCCTCTTGGCCAGAAGGTGACATTTTGTATACAGAAAGATATGCAGAAAGCAAGCCTGGTATCGATAAGGGTCAGGACTGCTGCCCCTGCATGACTCTGTATCTTCCATTATGTAAAACTTAGGGTATATAAGCACCTTTTGAAAATAAAGTTATGGGGGTTTTTGCACAAGCTTGGCCTCCCCCGTGTCGACTCTCTCTCTTTCTCCCTCTCCTTCCCTCTCTTTTTCAGGCTGATCCCTTGGAATGCAGAGGCTCTCCGTGTCTACTTATTTGCCCGGGATTCTAAGACCCATGCGAGAGGGAGCCCAAGGTGGGGCATGCTCCGCTATTCAAGCGGGCGCCTGTGGCCTACGTAGACGGTGCAGGTTTCTTTTCTTGAGACTTTATTAGCTTTCCGTGCCAGCCTCTTTTCTCCTCTATTTTTTCACTACATTATTCTTCCCTAATCTCTCTTTAAATTTCTAATTAATCTCTCTTTAATCGCCGACTCCGTCCCCGCTTCGAATTCCCTGGATCCACCAGGGCTGGACCCCGGCAGTGATGCATTTAAAAATTTTACTCAACATTTTAAAATGTTTTGGAAAGAGGGTTAATCAAGGTATCAATTCTATTCTATGGCAAGAAGGGAAGTGCTGGACACCCCTTGTAGACCATAAATTCCTACTTATATGCTCTTTCCAAACACAGATATAACTAGAGTTTTCTTTCTGTTTCCATTAGTCAGAACTGGTTCTTCTATCATTTTAATAAAACAATGATTAGTCACTGCTCCTACTAGTAGTAGTGACACACTGAAAACCTGCAGCTAATGGACAGTGTACTTCAGCTATGAGCTCTGGCAAAACCAAAGCAGCGTGGCGTCACGCCATACAGTCTTGGAATGTGTGCTAAGTCGCTTCAGTCGTGCCCAACTTTTTGTAGCTTGATGGACCGTAGCCCACCAGGCTTCTCTGTCCATGGAATTCTCCAGGCAGTCAATTTTAGAATAAATTCCCCATTTTCAGTACATACCTCTTGGTATTTTATAGCCAGTCTCCCCTGGTTTCCTGAGGTTCCTCAGGACATGATCTGAGTGGATGTTAATCAGCATGCCTATCAACCATAAGGCAGAACCTAAACAAGATAAAACATCCATGGGTATTATGGTAACGAAGCCACAGAATTCACAAGCCCAAGTGTGAATGAACAGTATTATTGTAATCCTCCACAATATCATTAGAGGCATAACATATAAGCCATGACTGATAGTAAAAATCATGGAAATAAATACTGTGCTTTATTTAGAAAGATGACTTAAAGGTGTTGTGAGATAGGGCTTTGTGTTTCTAAAAACACTACCAAATTACCCATTTAAAATAGCCTGATCTGATGGTCACAATCTATGTTCTTAGGATGACTAGAAATCTGACGAAGGCACAAGCCTCTTTAGGGAAAGGTATTGTCATCGCCCGTGGGTCAGCCCACCAAGCTTATGTGACGTCACAGACACTGTCTGAAGCACAGCATCCCCCCCGACCCTCTCCCACGGGCAGATGTGGAGCAGGGAGTCCCCAGCGTGCACTTCACCAGGGTGGGCTGCACTCAGGCGCCTTGAGGGGGTGGTTCCCAGGAGCTGAGACCTGGTCCTCATTTCTCTATAATCTTATGTAACGATTTAATGTAGATCCACACCCCTCCCCTACTCATTTCCTGCTCGCTCATCATTTGGCATTCGTGGGTCTGTTCGTGTCCTCAACTCTCAACAAAACTGTCAGCTGCCAGCTGCCCGGCTCTGGCCAGACATTCCACAGCATCTGAACACTTTCTCTTCCATTCTTTTTTTTTTTTTTTTTTATGTTTGTTTTTTCTTTTTTATTTATTTATTTTTTTTTCATTTTTTTAAATTTTTTGTGTGTGTGTGTTTTTTTTTTTTTTACTTTTTTTTTTTTGTTTGTTTTTTCTATTCCATTCTTAAACGATTTCAGAGGTTTTTCATCGGTTAAGGGAGACTTAATATCACACCGATGAATGTCAACGAGAAAAGGCAAAATGTCAAAACAGTGTTTGATAAAAGGAATGACTTGATTTCGTAAGATGTTCACTTGATTGTTCTGAGATATGAAAAGTGAAAAGCACATGGTGCTCAACTGTGGCATTCGATTCATAGTCAAAGAGAAGAACACTTGGAGTAACATTATTAACTATTCTTCAGCTAGGCCAGGGGCATTAAACAGTTTTCCCGGGTGAGAACAGGGATGCAAATCACGCTCAGGTATACAGTAAGGCTTTCAGGATTTCTTTCCTAGGCAGCTTTCTTTCTAAACAGTTTGTACCAAATTTTGTCAGTAGCTTCTGTAAGTCATTTATTCCGTTTGTTGTTTAGCCACCCAGTTGTGTTCAACTCTGTGCAACCCCATGGGCTACAGCCTGCCAGGCTCCTCTGTCCATGGGATTTCCCAGGCAAGACTACTAGAGTGGGTTGCTATTTCTTTCTCCAGGGGATCTTTCCGACTCAGGCATCGAACCCACGTCTCCTGCATTGGCCGGCAGGTTATTTACCACTGGCCCACCTGAGAAGCCAGACCACTTACTGGAGCCGTCGGTTTATAGTGGACTTGCTACACTTTTTGTATCTCACTTATCGCTTTTGAAGCTCCTGAGAGCATCATGTTCTCAAAATTCCACGAGACAAGTTTCCTTTGTCACCTAGGTCAGTGATAAAACTAATATTTGTGTTAAATTAAACATTAAAACTAATATTTGTGTTAAATTAAACTTTTACTTTCATGGCTAGAGATCTTAAAATCTTTGTACAAACTCTTTTACATGAACTACTTTACTCCTCTGGAAAACTTTTTCGTTGGGATTTTATTATTATTCACTTATCTTTTCATGGTAACCATTGTAAATGTGATCATTTATGCTATTTCAAAACTTCATATAATTACAAAAGCTACGTGCACGTGTACTTCATGAAATGAACAGGATACCAAAAAAGTAATCCAGCTTGTTTCTCAATGACATATGCTCTCATTTTCAATTCTTCTTTTTCAATCATGGAGAAGTTATATATAATTTACTGAATGTCTTAAACTTTAGACCAGCTTCAAAGGGTTTGCAGGGGACAAGGCCTACCTGCAGAACTACTTCAAATGACATTTAAATGCACAGGCCAAATAATTCTTTTGTTTCCTTGCTGTTCATCAAAAATTTTCAAACAATCCTTCCCAGAAGCAATTCCCATGAGAGCCTCGAGTGGTAGTAGTGTTAGTTACTCAGCTGTCTCTGACTCTCTGTGACCCACAGACTGCAGCCCACCAGGCTCCTCTGTCCATGGGATTCCCGAGGCACAAATACTGGAGTGGGTAGCCATGCCCTCCTCCAGGGGATCTTCTTGACTCCAGGGATCAAACCCAGGTCTCTTGAACTGCAGGCAGAGTCTTCCCCATCCAAGCCACCCAAATAAACATTTAAAACTGTTATCTTTTAGTTAAAAAAGAAAACAATTCCCTTTCTCTGTCCTTGGTTGCCTGCTTGTAGGGGCTGGCGAAACCACCACTCTGCTGTCACTCGGGCTAGGTCTGGGGCCGCCTGGTTCACTCTCTGACCTTTCCTTCCTTGGTTGACGAGGACCTAACGTCAGCCCTTCTCTGAACCTCAGAAGGCAGAGGCGTGGGTGCAGTTCCTGGCAATGGGCCAAGCCCGTTCCTTTTCCTTCCTCCTTCTGATAACTGGGGCAGAAGAAAATCAGATAGAGAGCAGGTAAATCAAGATCGTGTTTGGGGGCAGGGAGCAAACACAACAGCTCAGTCTGGCAGTTCATGGAGGCCCAGATTGTGGAGCTAGCATGGGTGTGTGCTACATCGCTCATTCGTGTCCGACTCTGTGCGACTCCGTGGACGTAGCCCACCAGGCTCCCCTGTCCATGGAGTTTCCCAGGGAAGTGAAAGTGTTAGTCGCTCAGCTGTGTCTGACTCTGCGACCCTGTGGACGTAGCCCACCAGGCTCCCCTGTCCATGGGATTCTCCAGGCAAGAATGCTGGAACAGATCGCCATTCCCTCCTCCAGGGAATCTTCTTGACTCTGGGATGGAACCCAGGTCTCCTGCATTGTGGGAAGATTCTTCACCATCTGAGCCACCACCAGGGAAGCCTGGAAAGTGTGCTGCTTTATATTAATTGATAAAAAAAAAAAAAAAAATTCAAAAACCTCATAAACCTCAGAGTTTAAAGTCTAACTGCCTCACTGAAGATGACCGACTTGCTCTCGCTTTCCAGAAGAAACTGTAGGAGGTTTGATGGCATTCTTAGGCTACACGGCCCGTTGGTGCCCGAGCGTCCTCACTCTCGGCCCCTTGCTCAGTCAGCTGCAGCTCGTTGCTATTTTTAGGTCATCTTAAGAACAGGTATCTGTGCTTTTGGTGCTTGAGTGGGCGAGGGAGCCGGGCACCTACGTCACGGGGACAGCCTGACCCTCCATCCTGCCAGCGCTCAGCCCCCCGGCCTAGGTCAAGGGGCCTTCGCAGACTCTCCGTTCTCTCAAGACGGAGGACACTCACCTGTTAGAAACCGGGGGTCACTGAGCCAGTCGTCCGCGTACACTGCGTACTGACTCAGATACCTGCTCTGCAGGTAGCCGTTATAGGTGCAGAAGATGAATGCCAACAGGAAGGCATACAGCGGCATGGGCTTCCCTCCTCGGATCAGAAATGGGAAAACCAAGGTCCTTCAGAGACAAGAAATATATATATTTTAAAGCAACAGTGATAAAGAATCTAATGTCTGCAATTCTCCTTTAATGTCTTGGATTTTTTTTTTCATTTTAAGTATGAAGATTTTCTTTATTTTCTTCTTGCAGCAATGATCAGCTGCTTCCTTAACTGGCTCATGGGCTTCCCTGGTGGCTCAGACGGTGAAGAATCTACCTGCAATGCAGGAAATCAGGGTTCAATCCCTGGGTCAGAAAGATCCTCAAGACAAGAAAATGGCAACCCACTCCAGTACTCTTGCCTGGAGAATCCCATGGACAGAGGAGCCTGGCGGGCTACAGCCCATGGGGTCACAAACAGTGGGACATGACTGAGTGCCTTTCGCTTCACTACTGGCTATTCTATTACTATTATCTCTAATTGTCCCAGATGTCTTGCAGAGCTTTCCAACTAGAGGAGCTCAGCACTGAATTACAGGTGTGCCAGAGCGGTGCTGCCTTAGCCCCCCAGCTGACGGGGCAGGATCTGGGGTGGCCAGAGCTCCGGAACAGCTATATCCTCCCAGGCAGTCTTGTCAGATTATCCCACTATATGCTAAAGCTATGTCATGAACCTTGTGTGCTATAATGAGAAAACAGATTGAAAAGCTCTGCTCTAAGTGTCTTGGATTTTTAATCTTGATTTTTATATAAAAGTCATTCTTAGGAATTCTTGCACAGATGTACTGTATCTGTTGAAAGCAGGATTTCTAGTTAAAGAATTAATCGTGTTTAATTAATGTTTGCACCACTGTGCAAAAATTCAGCGTTCTAGTTACACGGAGTGTGAAACAGACGCACAGAATGAGAGAAAACTGAAGGCTTCATCCTCCTAAAACCAGTGACTCACTCTGGTCCAAGGTGTTTGAGTTTGGGGACCACCGTTACATTATCTGTCACCATGGCGATGGCTGTCATCTCCCTAGTGCCCACCACGGGCAAGGCCTCCCAGCTGCCTGCACAGAGACACGGTCACCACAGTTGACAGAGGACA
>SJYX01010218.1:0-11085 GCA_006410675.1 Oreotragus oreotragus
AAGATGAACTCCCCAGGTCTGTAGGTGCCCAATATGCTACTGGAGATCAGTGGAGAAATAACTCCAGAATGAATGAAGAGACAGAGAGAAAGTAAAAACAACACACATTTGTGGAGGTGATTAGTGATAGAAGCACCGACCGATAGACTTTTTACTTCATTAATAATCACTGGCATTTAGAAACATAGCATTTAAGACTTAAATGGAAAATCAAGAATATATGTGTCAAATTTTTCTTTTGAGAGACAAGTGTCACTGTTAAAAATTCTGTATTTCACATAAAAGGGCTATGACCTGATTTTGACTGGATCATAGGAACAAAGGAAAAGATATTTAGTTTTGTAAGTGGTTACTATAAAACTGAGGACAGATATACGGGAGAATGGAGTCATAATCTAAAACTGTCCACCTGAATTTGAGAAACTTTTATTATTTTATTTAAGAAAATTAAAGGCAGGACTGAACCACAATATTTTTTTTTAAGTGGTTAAAATAAAGTTTTAGTCTTCCCCAGTTGGAATAAAACTGGAAGTAATCATACAATCTCATGGGTTGCGTTGCATTTGTTTGATTTTTGCTAAACTGTTTCATTCATGATATTTTTTTTAAGGAGCTGAAGAGGTCAAAATAGAATTATACTGATGCCCAATGTGATACAAAGGAAACACTCAGAAAACACATATGTTCACTGAAGAGTAAGAAACAGAATAGCTGATAATTAGGTACGGAGTAAGGGAGTGAGGAAACAGAGAAGGAAGACTGCAGATGGAAAACAAAAATGCTCATAACTTTATCCCCACTGGCTTAACTTAAACCCAGCTGGTAGAACAAGGGAGTGTTTGGGGTTTTGATTTTTTGTTTTTGGATTTTCTTCTTCTTTAGCCCTTTTCCAACATGTGTGGCATCTAGCATCTGGGTTTGGGTGGCTTATTATTATCTTTCTAAACATATAGTTTGATATTCCTTTAATTAAAATGGTGACCATCACCCAAAACAACTTTTCTGGAGAGGGACCCTGTAAACCCACAAAACCCAGGAATGGGTTTGTTGAACCTGCAGGCAGTTTTAAGGGAGCATTAAAGACTTGGCAAGCCCTCTGTGCTGTCATTTTCTTGTTCTCTATTATCTACCCACTTAATAATTTCAGAAACCTTAATCAGACTCTGACCAAAAAAATCCACACAGTGCCTGGGTTAGAATGATAATACCATCTGTTTTCATTCTTATGTGGGTTCATTCCAGCTGTATAATCCTGCATTCTGGACTGCTTAACTTTATAATGATCCTGATATTATAGGTGATTTAAAGGAAACTCTCCTATGCCACTCGTCTCTTGCAAACATGCAGATTCTTTTCAATTTGAAAAAGTCTGGCGCATTTTCATATTCATGTTGATCACATTTGAATTCTATAGATAAATAGGATGAATCCCAATACTAAAAAAGATCCAAAGCCATTTTCTCCTTTTTTTGGTAATGGTGGGTAAGATGGAAAGCTCTTCTAAAGAGTTTATTTGGCAGGAGACTTCTAATTCTCTTAAAGTCTACATGGCAATTTTAAAAACAAAATATCTAAACCATGCCTAAAAATAGAAACAACCGACTTACTGAGAACCTTCTCTCCTCTACTATGTTCCTTAAGAATTCGATTACAATATCATTATTCAAGTATAATGCATAAAGGAGTGGTGATACGGTTTCCCTCTAGTCATGGTGACAACCGCAGATTCAGAGCAGAGGTCAAATGCTTTTAAACTCTTTGACACAGGAAAAATTAGCCAATGATATGGAAAAAATACACTCCAAATAATTCAGTTTTGCAGATTTTAACAATCAATATGGAGCACCATATGATAGATATGGCTCCAACAATCTGTATCAATCATGAAGATTGGCAGTGGCAAACTACACAGACCAAGTTTTGTCATGCTACCCCAGTCGATTTTACAGACGATGTGTAACCAAGACTTACTCTGGTGCTTTCCCCGACACACCACACAATCCCTTCCAAGATCTGCTTCCAACACATTCAAGGGCTTTTCTGAACCAAACCTGACTGAAAACCTTTGGAGACTGGCACACAATTCTTATGATACTCCATGTTTTCCTTCCAAAGGCTGCATCTTTGATACATTATATTGGGTCTTTCCCATCACACATTTAATGTGTGAAATTTCTAAACTCTTCCCCTTCAGTTATCTAAATTGAACTTTGGCAGCCAGCAGTTAACTGTTGGAGAGTTGCTCAAAAACGATCAAACCCTTTCTAGATCTGATTGCAAAAAGTATCAGTGCCAAGAGAGAAATTTCAGTCTTCATCGTACACAAAATCAATATGTATGCTTCGCTCTGGAAAGACAGCCACCTTGAAAATAATTAATAAAACATCAAAGCTGCATACAACTTCAAAAATCCGCAAGAGACTGAAACATTTGAGGCAATTAAAAGAAATTACTAATTTATGGAAGGTGGTACTTCTCTTTGAAAGGTATTTTCATTTATATACACATATATGTGTGTAAACTGAAATCTCATGTTTGGCTTCAAAATGGCAATTTAAAATCTTAACAACATATCCACAGCAATTATGAATGTTACATTAAATACATAGACTTTGAAAAAACTTAAGAATAATTCATTTTCATTGAAATACAATGCATAGGCATATTAGAATTGGAAAGAGGCATAAATTTAATATTTATGATATGTACATAGGTGACATGACCTCCATAAAAGACATGGCAACAACATAAATCTCATTTATCAGCTGTATTTCACTGTCTTACAGAGTTACCTTTGATTTATTTATTCTTAAGTATCTATGTCTCATTTGGTGGTGTATACTTAAAAAAACTGATTAGAAAAAAAAGATGACTAAAGAGTACTACATATGGAATAGGGGAGATACAGAGAAACACAGAATGATAAATCAGAGAGGTGCCTGAGAAAAGGAAAGCTTGACCAAAGAGATGATGTTTGTTCTGCCTTTTAAAAATGACCCATAGTTTTGAAGGCTGTAAACGGAAAGACCCACATCCAGAATGGATCTGAAACAAGAGATACCTTAAGTAACTATATAAAGAGGAGGATGGAAAGCCGCATTGGGGTTAGACAGATCAAGGTCCTGTTTACCTGGCTAGGTGTTTAGATTTTATCCAGTAGGCAACTGAAAGTCATTCGAGGTTTTCAATCAGGAAGATGTCATACCCAGATTTGCATTTTTCAAACCATAACTGGCATCGACAATGAAATAAAATGATCTTAAACAAGAGACAGGAGGCAAGGAATCCACTCAGGAGCATTCTATGATACACTGACAGTGAGAACCTCAAATGAGGTGGGAGCACTGACGCCTATTTTCTCTGTGCTCTCCATAAAGTCCTAAACTTATACATCCAGCAGTATTGATATCAAGGAACTACATGGCTTTTAAAAAGTTTACTTAGCCTTTTAGAATATATATCTTTGTAGAGCACCTTTTCAGGCATTTCTTAACCAAATCTCTCAATCTCATTAACAATGAGAGGATGACAAGTTTTACTCTCAGAGTAGATTTTTTTTTTAATGAAAATATAGTTACTGTGACTTAGCACCTCTGCACCAAATGCCTTGGGAGCATCAACTGACCTACTTTTCTAATCGTCATTAATATTCTACACCTGCTGATAAAGCAAAAATGACCTGTGTCAGTTACAGACTGTGTCTTCCCTTCCATTAGTTTTGCTCTGGTCAATGTCACCTCATGAAGCCCGCCAAAATGATGAAAATACATGGCATCTATTTGAAATTAGAGAAAAAGTAGACTGGCTAGAAAGCTCTACATGGAATTAAAGACAAAGAAGCTGCATAAGAATTTAGTCAATATTTTCACTTTGAAGATGAAGAAACCTTGACTCAGTGAGATTAAGTGATTTGCCCAAGATAAAATCAACTGCTGGAAGAGTTTTTCTAACAACACCACAGGAATCATGTAACTATTAACCTGTATTTCTGAAGCTATTCATTTTTTAAATGATAACAAAGTTGTTAATGAAATTGGGGAGGGGGGAGTTATTTTCCAAGGATCTACAAAGCTGCATGACATGGGAATCAAAAAATGTTGTATTTTTATATATTTCCTATATTAAGGAAGATGTTTTATTTATTTATATTTTTGTTAAAGGAGAGGGACAGTCATTTAGTTTTTATCTACAAAGTTGCATTAATAATATCCCAATCCTCCAATGGTACTGAAACATATATACCAGTTTGAGACCATTGATTAAAATGATTGTTTCATCAGTTCAAATATATAAGTTGTTAACGAGGTCAGTCAATCTTTTGGGATATGTTCACTGATGATTAAGACCTTACAAAAATTATTAAACTGGTCAACTCTTCCTTTTGAAGTAAACTGATTTTTTAAATACCTTTTTCTATTTATAGTCTGTAGTTGCTTTGTATTTTGATAAATGATGAAACTATAATACATTAGCATATAAGTTGACCTGTGTGTTTTAAAACAGCATAATTATTCCATGATTGATTTAAAAGTGATTAATGAATAGAAATTGTTGTATTGTATATATTTTCTACTGCTTTACTTATTCACAGTACAAGTAATGTAAGGCTCACAGGTCAAACCTCAAAATAATGACATATTGTTTAATACAGGAATAAAGGTATATCACTTTTACATCCTACTATTCTAAAAAATTTTAGCAAAACTTTCACAAAGTAACTTAGGAAGCAAACTCATGTATGTAAAATAAAAATACAATTCTGAAAGGACAAAAAAGCTAAAAGACACATAAAAGCTATGTCTTTTATATGAAAAACACCTCTGCGTATTTTAGTCAGAAATTATATGAATAATTACATGACACCAAAATATGATGATACTTTGGAAAAATGTTTAGTATAGATTAACTGTCTCTAGAATTGCAATGCTAGGCACATAGAGGAGATCAAAAAATATTTTTTAATCCAAATTTGATATTAACTATCTACAGCAATGGTATCTCCATATTATTTTTTTTATATCCTTCTATATTGCTAGAAAGTAACATCACACCATTAAAAAGATCAAAATAAAATTTGGTTTAATTGGTATCAATTTTTGTGTGCATTAGTGCAGTACATATAACCCGTACAATTTTTATACATATTTGAAACTGTTATTGCTAATACTAGTTTCTATTGTCTGTAGACTTCACATAGGACTATGAACTATGTATTGAAACTTCCAGTGTTTGAAGATCTGTTTCTCTGCCCTTTGAACTGTAAGTCACTTTTGTTCCAAAATATTGTTTGCTGCATTCTCACTGATCTGTGTGCTTCTGGATCTTCCCCAGGACACCAGAGCTATACCATACTGCTTACACTATGCAGAGTGAGCACAATATTTGATAAGCAAAGTTAATATTTTGAAGTCTTTGTGGGGGAAGAAAAGGCACTGTATCTAATATATGATCTTAACATATCTCATTGCAATGGTTACATTTATAATTTAAAAAACGTTTGCCAAGGAAGCAAAAAGTGTTTAAGGGCAATTCTATGAACTTGTATATGTATGTGTATGTGTGTGTGTGTGTGTGAGTGTATAAATATATATATATATATAAATTAGAATCACCTTAGCTTAGTCTCTGTAATCATTAGCAGTAATATGCTTAATAACTTGTTAGTTTAATACATATGGCATCAAAGTATAGCCCAATGATGGAATCAAGCAAAATCACAAAATGATCGTTTTCTCTCTTTACCCTAAGCTGAGCAAGGAACCTTTCCAAACAGCATGAACTCATTGGCTTCCCCATAACTCTACAGAGTTGCCATATAACTGGGAATAGGAGAGGTGAGGTCATTTCATCACTCCTCGCAAAAAAAAAAAATGCAAAACGTCTGCTAAAATCTGACTTCATTTGATTTACTCTCCAAGACTGTTTTTTATTAAATATGTTTGACTGCTATCTCTAATTAAATGTAGAATTAATTTTGGCAAACTAACCACAGATGCAGTTTATGTTCAATTTTATCAGACAGATTTATTTATAAGCTGTCAACTTCTTGAAAGACTTCATTTTGGAGCAGTTTTAAATTGCTAACAGTAGCTGTAAATGGAGCTACTGTTCTCTGGAACACTAAAGGAAAAGTATGCTATAAATGTCCATTCCATCTGTGAGGAATCATAAAACAATCACATTCCTTTATTTTTTTTTCCTCCTTAGGACCTTTATTAAATTAGTTCAACTCAATTAAAAATAACTTCAAAAACATTTCAGAGCCTTTTGTTTCATGGAATACTTGGAACTCTCTGCACGGAACGTCACCCTTTTAACTAATCCCTTTTAGTAAATGGAGGAGAATAGTGGTATTGTGACTTCAGACAGTGCTTTCAAGGGTCTCTACTGTACCGAATTGAGGTCACTGCAAGACAATGCTCAACACCCAATAGCCATTCAAACATTCTTCACAACTCTATCAAACGTGTCTTTCTTTCTCTCACCCGCTTTCTCTCATGGCAAACTCAGAGGACAATGGAAAAGCCTCTAGCACCATTTATGGTCACCATATTTGCACATGACAAAGTCTATTCTTCCTGGTTTGCCAACTCCCTGTAAAAAGAATGAACCCTGGGATAGATTTTCCCACCATTACTGTTATTCAAACTTAGTTTGTATTTAATTTTTTTTTGTTGTTCTTCTTAGAGGGCTGGGACATGGCATTTGAGAAGCAAACTTGCTATATTTGTGCATGGGTAACAAAGCAGAGACTAAATGCAGAATTAAATATGCCACGTTATAGCCAGCATATTCTAATAGAGTGTACAATTTAGCATAAAACAGAGACAGATGATGAAATTGGAATTATTACATCTTGTCTTATTGTCTAGCATTAATAGTATTATAAAACTTACTGTGTACCCATGAACTGCCAGACCTGTGCCCCACAAGCACTATTTAGTATTGCTTGGGAGTTTTTATTGTTGCAGCCACAAACAAACAAAATCAATTGCTGCAAATTTTTCTCACCAGGCTGCTCCTTTTTGATAGGGGGAAAAAATGCACCCAGAGCATCGTCCTCCAAACAAACAAGAAGATCACATATTCTTAAGCTATATAGTAAAGTCGTTATGAAGATTTTGATTTTAATTAAGAATGGGATTTGTAGGACAATTAGTGAGATGTAATATTCTTTGCAAGAAAACAGTACCCTTATTGGAAATACTATCTGAAATGAAATGGGGACATTTGGAGCTGCACAGAGACTTATTTCTATGGGTTTCTACAGTTAATGAGAAAAAAAAAATACAAGGAAAATGAAGATACCTCACCTGAATTGCAGGAATACAAAAGCTGTTTGCCTTTTTTCCCCTGTTAATTTTTCTTTTTAATTTAACTCATAGATATCTGTCCTATTGATTCTCTTATCGTTAATACACTTTGGAAGTTATTTTTCACAGTTATTCTAAACCACTGATTATTTTCATCATCTCATTTGATGACTTTACAAAGATTTTATTCATGTATATATAATTTTATATATGTATAAAATTATAGTAATGATGATGGACATCACAGTTATTTTGGATATTATCAGCAGCCCTAATACTAAAAAGAGGGCTTTTTCTCATATTATAGAACACAATTTTTATAATTGCTTACATGTTAGAATGACCATTGCCTTTACAGTATATTCATTTTCATGTGTTAGAATAACTAAAAATAGATTTACTAATCAAATACTTGATAACTTCTCAAGCCTTTCCAATTAACTTTCTAATAAAAATTACATTTTTCCTTTCTATACACTGTAAGACTAAATACTATAAAGTGTATTAAGGGACTTCTTTCTTATAGCAGATGGAAAAAATTATTAATAGTGACTATGCCATCAGACATTATGCTGTGAATCATAGAGACCAAAATATATAATCATATGTATGTGGTTTAAAATGTGTATTGACCACCAGAATTCTGCAACATATCTATTCTTTGGTATTTTAAAGCATATGCTATCTTCCAGGCACTGTACCAGGTAATGGTAAATTCCAATACACACTGAAGATGTCTTCATGTAGTTTATAATTTGCTGGAAAGACCTGCAACTAAACTAGTATAATGGCTCACATTGTATGAGGTGATATAAATACACAAATAGGTATAAGATTTCTTTCATTTCACAAGTTGCAAGTGCAAGTTCTCTACAACCATGGCAGGCAAGCTGAGTTAATTTATGGAGGTATAGAGTGCCCATCTGAAAAGCATCATGGGAAGTGTATTAAGATTAAGAATAGGGTTAAAACAAAGACTGTACCCTGGGGAAAGAGTAGAGGGGGAGCAAGAAGGAACAGAAATGAACACAAAAGAAACTGAAACATGGAGATCATAACAAGGAATATTCGTGGCCCATTATGTCTCTATGGAGGCTGCTTACATGCGATTAAGGCAAGATAGATCTGGAAAGCTAGACTGGGGCCACAGCAGAGTCAGTGGTTTTTCAGCGATAATCTTAAAACCACTGATCGGTGATGGAAAAGACAAAGGGTCAGGTAAAGAATTCCAAGGCTACTTCAGGATTTCAGCTGGGAGGGATGGAGGGTATTTTGTCTCTGCTGTGCCAAATGAAAGGAGAAGATGCATTAAAGAGAGAGAGAGGAAAAAAAAAATCTGTGTGCTGTGGAAGCCAGATATGGCAGCTGAGAAGGCGAAGGGAGTTAATGTGACTTCTAAGGTTTTACACCAGGATGGCTGTATCTATACCATTGAATGATGTCAAATTGCCAGCCTAATACATCTAAGTGATATTTGAATAGAGGGGGTGGAGAGAGAAGACAGGTTCAAGAAAGAAAATGGAATTTGGGTCTAGATTCAGAAAGCAAAAGGGTGGAGTCAGTAAAGGGGTGACTGAAACAGTCTCCCCACAGAGATGGATTCACATTTAACTTCCTTCATGTCACTGAAAATATGGGAGAGGGTTCTTTTATTTTTTTTCCCTGCAAGGTTAGCTTCAAAATATAATAGATTTCATACTCTGTGTAACTCTCCAAGACCTAAGATTCCTAATTCATTATTTTGCTCCTTCATTGTCCTTTAATTAAAACGCTAAATGACATTTTAAAAATAAAATTTCAGAACAAAAATATTCTTCTATATATTTTACTGTCTGAAAAAAATTATGCAAATAAAATATAAATATGGTACACTGTACCAATCCCTGCATCATACCTGTTACGATACCTGTAGTTATTATCAATGATGACCTTAATTTTAAAAACGGTCCTCCTCATGACGTTTCTAATTGTGACCTGCCTCCTATTTTATTCTATAAACTGAAGTGCTGAAACCGTTAGTCACTCAATCTTGTCCAACTTTTTGAAAGCCCATGGACTATAGCCTGAAAGGCTCCTCTATCCATGGAATTCTCCAGGCAAGAATACTGGAGTGGGTAGCCCTTCTCTTCTCCAGGGGATCTTCCCAACCCAAGGATCGAACCCAGGTCTCCTGAATGGCAGGCAGATTCTTTATCATCTGAGCCACTAGGAAAAATCAATATAAATTGACAAGGCATGTACTGTCCTTTAACAGCTGTCCTCAAATGGATAGCCCTATCTCATCACTATGCATTCTACCTTAATTATTATGAATGCTAAATCCTAACTATGCGTATGTTTTTCCTGATTGATAAATTCTACATAATATCAATGAGGCTAAATGGAGCTTAAATATATTCACTTGGATATCTACCTTATTTGCTTTCTAACTACCTTAACATCACATTTTCATAACAATTATGTGGAAGACAGGGTGACTTCAAAATTCCCAAAGACCACCTGAAAAAGGCGGGTGTGTGTTTTAATTTAGGATGATAATAAAGACAGTTGACATACAGAGCCACCACTATCCTATCCATGACTTTTACTCAAAAAGATACCTCCCACTCACTGGTCCTGTCATGCAAGCAAGAGCATGGCCAGCATGAGATCCAATGGGTGAATTTCAGCCCCATTAACCCCCATTCATCTCCTTGACTGGGCACCTTTGGGCTATGTAAAAATTACACAGTTGAGTGTGAATTCTGGCCACCTATGTGTTCTGTTTCCATATACACTGTCTCCATTAATTCTCACAATGACTCTATGAGTTAGGCCAAGTTCTCTGCCCATTTTATAGAGGTTAACTAACTTGCCCAAGGTCATAGCTAGTTAATGGAAGCATCCAAGTTGTCACATAGGCATTTGGTCTTCAGAGCCCCTATCCTTAGCCACAATAAAGTATTGCAAATATCATTATGCTAAATCAGGATTTTATTTCACTGTTGTTGCTGCTGTGACTACTCAGTTTTGTCTGGCTCTTTGTGACCCCATGGACTGCGGCATGCCAGGTTTCCCTGTCCTTCACTATCTCCTGGAGTTTGCTCAAGCTCATGTCCATTGAGTAAATAATGTGATTGCACCATCTCATCCTCAGTCACTCCTTTCTACTGTCCTCAATCTTTCTCAGCATCAGCATCATTTTATTTCATATTTTTATATGATTATATTTTGTTAATGATTTGGCTATAATATGCTTATTTAACATATGCAGAGTACATCATAGAAACGCTGGCTGGAAGAAGCACAAGCTGGAATCAAGATTACCAGGAGAAATACCAATAACCTCAGATATACAGATGATACCACCCTTATGGCAGAAAGTGAAGAGGAACTAAAAAGCCTCTTGATCAAAGTGAAAGAGGAGAGTGAAAAAGTTGGCTTAAAGCTCAACACTCAGAAAACTAAGATCATGGCATCTGGTCCCATCACTTCATGGGAAATAGATGGGGAAACACTGGAAACAGTGTTGGACTTTATTTTGGGGGGCTCCAAAATCACTGCAGATGGTGATTGCAGCCATGAAATCAAAAGACACTTACTCCTTGGAAGGAAAGTCATGACCAACCTAGACAGCATATTCAAAAGCAGAGACATTACTTTGCCAACAAAGGTCCATCTAGTCAAGGCTATGGTTTTTCCATTGGTCATGTATGGATGTGAGAGTTGGACTATAAAGAAAACTGAATGCAGAAGAATTGATGCTTTTCAAGTGTGGTGTTGTAGAAGACTC
>SJYX01010219.1:0-10380 GCA_006410675.1 Oreotragus oreotragus
AAAACAAAGAGCCAAAAAACAAATGGAACACTGTTTTCAAGGTAAGCCTGTCACGTATGTATTTTTGTTGTGTTTTTCACTTTTTTTTATGCTATTCATTTTTATCTGTGGTTATTTCTGGTGAATTTTGATTGAATTCTGAACGTGTATGAAATATTAGAGGGTCATTTCGAGGCTCTGAAACATCTTTCCTAGAGAGAATTCTTTGCTTTTAGCAGGCAGTTAGTAGAAGGGCAAATCTCCTTAATCCAAGTAGAATTTAAGTTGATTCAAACTTAGGTTTATCTATTTATTGTTCATTCTTTTCCTGGCATTTACACTAAAATCCCAAAGTTTTACCAAACCCTCTTCTCTTGGCATGCCTGCAGTCCAGTGTTGTTCCGCATTCCTGTAAGATGCTTAAAAGATTTTCTGTACGGTTAAATGTCCCACTTACCATATTCTTTCTGGCTTCTCAGCCTCCTGGCTTCTGATTAATGCCTAGGAGAAAAGCCTAGAACATTAGGCTCACTTATCTTCAAGAGCACTCTGTCTTGTTAGCATTTTAACTCCATCAAATAGATTCCTTTAAAATATTTTTTCCAATTTACATGATTTTCTTTCTGTCACTAGGAGAGGTGATCTGAAATAAGCCAGGCTACTACTGCCAAAAATAGAAAGCCCAAGGATGGAATTTTATTTCCAGGAAGACAGCTGGGAATATAATTGTGAAAGAACTTACAGGGGACTTCAGATATTTCCTTTGAAACTATGGACTAACCTAGGTGGTGGGCCTTCTGTTATTTTTAAGCTAGATATATGCATATATAACTTGTACATCCTATAGTGTAGATCCTATATCCTTAAAAATTATAGAGAATTGGAAAATGCAATGGAATCAGCAAATACAGAGAAGTTTTTTTATTTTGTTTCAAAGGGCAAGCTAATAATTTGGACATTATTTGAAAGAATATGGAGTAGAAGGAGAAACTAATTATTTTTAAAAGTCTACAATTCAGAATATTCTCATGCTGATGTGGAGATTGCATTAATTCTTATGTGAAGCACAGAGCAAAGTATGTATACTTATATTAAGAGTATAATGCATTTAAGTTTCTTTATAGCCATAATATCATTTTAAAATTCCAGCAGGAAGAGTAGATGGGCAGTAGCAAAAGTAGTGGAAATCAAAGCAATCATGATGAAGTCTTAGAAAAGGCAGAGTTAAAGATGAGGTTAGGCGTGAAGGAAAGTGAAGGGTTAGATGTAACTCTTGGGTTTCTGAACTCCATAATTCAGCAGTAAGCAAGCTAGCCTTACATGGATTAGAAAATGCAATGATGATGTATTATATTAACATCTAGTTCCAATTCCAATGAGGGAAGCAATAACATGCTTGGGAAACTATTGTACTTTCATATGGTTTGTAAATTGATATTGACATCAAGTGTAGCTATGTGATCCCATGATACAGTGATATAGCACTTTTAATAGGGGCAAGCTGTTGGGTAAAGTTTGTGTCTGTTTGAATTTGATATGACCAACACTTAGTCCTGAGTCATGCAAGGGTCGAATAGAAGCAACATAGTCCTCTTTTTGCCATGCTTAAATGTCATGATTTTTTTCTTTATTAAAGACTCTAATTATCCAAATTAGTGTTCACATAGGGAATAAAATCTCAGAGGAAGATGGACGAAATTCACATAATCCCTAAGGGATGTTATCAACTGGAATTGTTAATTTGCATTAACTTGCTAATTTTGGTTCCCAAGAGCACCACAGATCTGCTTGAGATGAGAGTGTTTGCCAGTTGATTGATTATTTTGTGCCATTTAGAGTAGTCCCTTATGTACAGAACTGAAACCACTGTCATTCAGAGAAAGAGTTAAACAGTTATGAAATGTGAGAATTTATGGGAGGATAATTACAATTTATTTTCATTTCACCTGGCATTAAAACTTATTCTCAACTATCAATACTAATATTTTTTGAAAGGGGAGAAACTTTTATGATAAAAATGTTTTTAAGAAAAATTGCCTTCCTATAAAATGTGCCATATCCCATTTGTGGCTCACTGTATTCTAGACCATCAGTCTTATGAAGCAATAAATTTGTGTTGTATACTCCATAAGCTCCTGTGATAACATTTTATATTGCTTGTCTGCTGCCTGAAGGAGGGTAAAATATTATTTCAATGTGCATTTTGCATCCAAAGAGACAAGTCTTGCTTATTGCAATTGTCCCATTTTTACTCCTGGGCAACAGTGATTAGATATGAATGAGAAAATGAGAAAGATTTGTTTCCCTTCTTCAAGGAAAGGAGGAGAGAAGAGATGTAAGAGGAGAGAAAAATGGGAAGGGGAGATAGATTAGTAAAACATTGGGAGGCAGGTAAGAAGTAGAGAATTATTTCCTGAGGAAATCTATCCCTCAGGGGTGATTGGCTGAAATGTCTTGTAAGAACATCAAGCAAGCATGTTTACATTTTTGCTTTGTGATGAATATTATGATTCTAACTGTATCACCCTCAAATCTTCACTATCAGTTTATGAGAGGTAATTTTTTGTTTGTTTTGTTCATGGTCCCTTAGGAGGAAGTTAGGTATCATGTTTGGTGTTTTGGGTTGAATTATGTCCCCATAAAATTTATATGTTGAAATCCTAACTATCATTATCTCAGGATGTAACCTTATTTGGAAATAGTGTCACTGAGGATATAAGGAAGATTCAAGTCATACTGGGGTAGGTGTGTGCTTAGTCACTTCAGTTGTGTTGGACTCTTTGCGACCCATTGGACTGTAGACTGCCAGTCTCCTCTATCAGTGGGATTTTTCGGACAAGAATATGGAGTGGGTTGCCATTTCCTTCTCCAGGGGATCTTCCCGACCCAGAGATTGAACCTGCATCTCCTATGTCTCCTGCATTGCAGGTGGGATACTTTTACCTTCTGAGCCATGGGGGACTGGAGTATGGTGGGCCTCTAATTCAATAAGACAGGTGTCTTTATAAAAAGAGTGCAGTGTGAAGAGAGAGAGGCATGAACAGAGGGAGCATGGTGTGAAGACGAAGGAAGTAACACCGCAAATTGCCAGTAACTCACCAGAAAGTAAAGAGATACATGGAAGAGGTTTTTTACCAAAATTCCTCTAAAGGAACCAACTCTGTAGACAACTTGATCTTGCACTTTTAGTCTCTAGAGTTGCGGTACAAAACATGTCTGTAGTTTAAACTCTCCAGTTTGTGGTGCTTTGTTGCGGCAGCCCTGCTGCTGCTAAGTCACTTCAGTCGTGTCCGACTCTGTGTGACCCCATAGACGGCAGCCCACCAGGCTCCCCCGTCCCTGGGATTCTCCAGGCAAGAACACTGGAGTGGCTTGCCATTTCCTTCTCCAATGCATGAAAGAGAAAAGTGAAAGTGAAGTCGCTCAGTCTGTGCGGCAGCCCTAGCCAGCTAATCTCTTTTAACCTGGTGAAGGTGAGAAAGAGCATGAAGGCTATTTGTTTCTGAGATGAAAACAATTGGTGTTAGTCTGGCTCCTCTGAGAGATAAACACCAAGTGGGATTCGATGTCTAAGATAGTTTATAGGAGAAAAGCCTGTGGGATATAAGAGGAGGCAGAAGGAGAGTGTTTGGACTACAATGCAAGTCTGAAGCCTGCAAAAATGAAGTATGCCAGACAGAAGGACTGGGTGGGTGGAGACTCAGACTACAGTATATTTTTCTAAGAAAGGGTAAGCCAGGCTAATGGGGTCTCCTTGACCCCAAGTCACCCATCATAGGAATTCCAAGTCTTGCAGGTGTGGGCTTTTTTGTATCTCTGCCATGTTCACTCACTGGCTGAGAGCGGCCCAGGGGAGGTAGGGCGTCACCACAAGGCACCAGTGGGTGTGGGGAGTTGCTGCTAGACTGTCTGTTAATCTTGCTCCCCATGGCATGAGATCTGAGTGGTGTGCCTCCATGGCTGAAGAATCTTTAAGAGAGTAAAGAATTTATTTCTTGAGAGTCAGTTGGAATATGTTACATGATTAAGGTACTCTCCAGATACAGTAATAGTGGGGAAAAAATGATAAAATTTTTAATAAGACAGCTCTCTATCAGTTGTTGATGGCCCCTGTGGACCAAGCCCAGCTTTGGCTTATTTTTTTGTAAGGCCTGTGGGCTTTTATACCTTTAAAGAGTGAGGGAAAAAAGGGGGGGAAAGGTGGAGCTGAAGAAAGAGGAGGAAGAGGATTGGGGGGAGAAAGTCAAGAGAGACTATATGAGGTCTGTAAAGCCTGGTTCTTAAAAAAAAAAAAAGATGCTTATTGACCACTGTTGTGGAAGATACCTAAAATTGTAAATATTGAGTTTCTATGACACCATGATGCCAAAGTAGCTTGCTTCACAGGATTCATGATCAGTTTCTCCTAAATCTATCCCTATAGGAATAAGCCAAGCTGAGCTGGGCATGCATGAGGCAGTGAGTTGGGGCCAGGGATGTAGGTCATACTCTGTTTAAAAGAAAGGGACATGGAATCACTACACACAAGAGATCTGCCTTCTCCTGGGAGTCACATACAATATTAGTTCAGACTTCACTTTCTTATTTTCTTCTTTCTAGATCAGTGGAATTTTCATGTGATGTGTGGTAGGTGTGGCCCGGTCATAGCCACTGATCTGATGAAAAGTGGATGATGGCGACCTGTGATCCATCAGCCAACCCAACCACTAGGTGTCAGCATATTCTGTTCAAGCCAGCTCATCCTTTGAGGTACTCCTTGCTGCTACTGCTAAATTGCTTCAGTCGTGTCCGACTCTGTGTGACCCCATAGACAGAAGCCCATCAGGCTCCTCAGTCCCTGGGATTCTCCAGGCAAGAACACTGGAGTGGGTTGCCATTTCCTTCTCCAATGCATGGAAGTGAAAAGTGAAAGTGAAGTCTCTCAGTCCTGTCCGACTCTTAGTGACTCATGGACTGTAGCTTAGGAGGCTCCTCCCTCCGTGGGATTTCCCAGGCAAGAGTACTGGAGTGGGGTGCCATTGCCTTCTCCAGGTATTCCTTAAACCTCATGAAAAATTCACTGATATATGTTAGTTAAAATTTAAGAGNCACTGGAGTGGGTTGCCATTTCCTTCTCCAATGCATGGAAGTGAAAAGTGAAAGTGAAGTCTCTCAGTCCTGTCCGACTCTTAGTGACTCATGGACTGTAGCTTAGGAGGCTCCTCCCTCCGTGGGATTTCCCAGGCAAGAGTACTGGAGTGGGGTGCCATTGCCTTCTCCAGGTATTCCTTAAACCTCATGAAAAATTCACTGATATATGTTAGTTAAAATTTAAGAGTAGGTTAACAAAATAATCTTTGGAACTATGTGCAAAAGAAATAATATGCTTTGAGAAGATTTATATAAAAGTTTATTATAAAATTAACCATTTTAAAGATAAATTACCAGCAAAAGGACAGACATATATGTGGCTTTTACTATGAAAGAAAGGCAGGTTTTTGAGCAAAGAAATGACATCATGTTTTAAAAGAGTCACTCAAGCTTCTGGGTTGGGAATAGACTGCATAAGATAAGGGAATACTATAAAAAGTCCAGAAATAAGTACAATGCATATATACAGCCTATGAATAAATAAGTTGACTAAATCCAGCTGTTCTCAGCCATTGATTTTGCTTTCTCCTAACACTTTCTTCCCTTAGATTCCAGGATGGGAAAAGAATTAGCAAATGGTATTGAAACAGTTGGCTAGCTATTATAAAAGATCTTACTCATTTGTTTTTACATCAAAATAAACTCCAGATAGAACGTGTAAAATAATATCCTAAGAAAATAAGATCATTTAAAATAAAAATTAGTAGTCAATGAAAAAAAATTACAAAGAAAATAGAACATAGATTTCATAAATGAAAAGCTATATCAATGTCCATTATTCTATTCAATCATTTGTCCAATACTTATGTCATGTCTACTTCATTATAAAATGTGAATTAGGCATTTGGGGTTTATCAGTGAATACACTAATTGTAAAACTTATTTTTGGGGAGGTGTCAATCAAGAAGCAGTTACAAATAGGCAAATTATTAACTATTTCAGATGTTAAGTACACAGGGGTCATGGGTGCTGGAATAGGAATAGGTGTTTTTTTGCAGAATTTGTAAGTGTGGTCTGGGTAAACATGGTTGAAAGGGGGAAATTTAAGCAAAGATCAAAGGTGAGAGATTTAGGCGGAAGGAGCGTCCTATGTAGAGGGAATAGCAGACAAACAGCCTATAATCAGACCGTGTGTGATATGTTGTAGGCAAAGGAGGGTGTTCCACTTGACTGGAGCATAATAGGTGGAGAGGAGTCTTGGGGAGACAGTCAGTGGCATGAATAATGATGGGCCTTACTGGCCTTATGGAAAACTGTGACCATCACAATGAGACAAACACAGCTCAAGTTTCACACAGAGGAAAGATATGATTCATCTTGGGTTTTAAAAGGATGATTTCTTCAGTTCAGTTCAGTTTAGTCGCTCAGTTATGTCCGACTATTGTGACCCCATCAGTTGCAACACGCCAGGCCTCCCTGTCCATCACCAACTCCCAGAGTTCACTCAGACTCACACCCATCCAGTCAGTGATGCCATCCAGCCATCTCATCCTCTGTTGTCCCCTTTTCCTCCTGTCCCCAATTCCTCCCAGCATCAGAGTCTTTTCCAATGAGTCAGCTCTTCACATCAGGTGGCCAAAGTACTGGAGTTTCAGCTTTAGCATCATTCCTTTCAAAGAAATCCNAGACTCACGTCCTTCGAGTCAGTGATGCCATCCAGCCATCTCATCCTCTGTCGGCCCCTTCTCCTCCTGCCCCCAAATCCCTCCCAGCATCAAAGTCTTTTCCAATGAGTCAACTCTTCGTGTGAGGTGGCCAAAGTACTGGAGTTTCAGCTTTAACATCATTCCTTCCAAAGAAATCCCAGGGTTGATCTCCTTTAGAATGGACTGGTTGGATCTCCTTGCAGTCCAAGGGATTCTCAAGAGTCTCCTCCAACACTACAAAATAAAAAGTTGAAAAATGGGCCATTTGCTTAATGAATGAGTGAATGCATGCATGAGCCTAGTTACATCGCCCTTTCAGTGACACCAGGGCACATTGTCTGTGAGCCTCAAGCCTTTTTTCCTGCATCCCAGGGCACTTGATAGAGTCCCCTCACCCCCAGCACAGTACACTGTACTTCACACACATATTCTCCAATTCTTTTTTTTTTTTACATAATGCCTATCTCTTTTGACCATTTTTAAGGTCTTTGTTGAATCTGTTACAATATTGCTTCTGTTTTACATTTTTTGTTTTTTGGCTGCGAGCCACATCCTTAGCTTCCTGACCAGGGATCAAACCCACACCCCTTGCACTGGGGGGGCAGCATCTTAATCAGTGGACCACCAGAGAGGTCCTGAGTCTCCAAGGCTTGAAGCAGGAGTAGAGCACTGTGAGTTTTAGAATTCATTCAGCTCAGGAAAAAAAGGTTTCTAAAGCTAAGAAGTCTCTTATCTGTAATAGTTAGACTTTTGGAGCTTATTCAGCCTTTTCTTACATGCACACACTGGCAAACAGGAAGCTGGAGAAAGCCTTGGGGAAGGTTGTAGAAAAAGCTGTATATTACCAGAAGCTCTTTTCTCTGTGCCCAGAGGAGATGCAGAGGGGGCCACATGAACATGGTAGGCTCAGAACTGGAGTTGGTTCCTGTTCATGGCATTTTGCTTCTCAGCTCAACGAGATTATTTCTTGCTGAGGGGTTTACTCAGGTGGGTTTACTTTGAGTACTTGGATTCAGAGTTTGCTTACAGGGGACCAGGGCTATTGCTCGTAATGTGAAGGATTCCTCTGAAACTTTATCTTTGGTTTAAACTTCCCTTCAGAGCTTTGGACCTTTATGTCTGACTGCCAACTATATATCCTGGATATCAGGATATCACTGGATATACTGCAGCTATTTCCAACTGCACTTGCCCAAAATAGAATTTATTTTCTGTTCCCAGAAATGAGTTCCTTCTGTAGATCCTATCAGAATCAAAGGCACCACACTCCAAGCAGTCAGTCACCCGAGCGGAAGTGTGGGCGTCATCCTCCAAGCTTCTCTACTGTTAATGGTGATGGATAATGTTTGTTTATGTTTAATAACTGTATTTGTTTACTTTTGGCTATGCCAGAGCTGCATTGCTGCATAGGCTTTTCTCTAGTGGCGACCTGGGGCTGCCCTCTCGTTGCGGTCTGCAGGCTTCTCGCTGTGACGGTCTCTCTTGTTGCAGAGCACTGGCCTAGGGCACGTGGGCTTCAGTTGCTGTGCTTCCTGGACTCTAGAGCACAGCAGTTGTGGAGCACGGGCTTAGTGGCTCTGTGGTTTGTCGGAATTTCCCAGATCAGGGATTGCNGCTTTTCTCTAGTGGCGACCTGGGGCTGCCCTCTCGTTGCGGTGTGCAGGCTTCTCGCTGTGACGGTCTCTCTTGTTGCAGAGCACTGGCCTAGGGCACGTGGGCTTCAGTTGCTGTGCTTCCTGGACTCTAGAGCACAGCAGTTGTGGAGCACGGGCTTAGTGGCTCTGTGGTTTGTCGGAATTTCCCAGATCAGGGATTGCCCCTGTGTCTCCTGTATTGGCAGGCGAATTCTTCAACACTGAGCCACCAGGCACGCTCCAGATAATGCTTACTGAGAACTTCTTACCTCCAGGTACTATGATGTTTTGTGTGTCACCTCTTGGTCATCATGCTGCCCCCGACTAAGATGAGGCTGTTGTCTCCATTTTACAGATGAGGAAACTAAGATGATGGCAAAAGTATAACCCAGCATCCCTCTTGCCTCCATTCCTCTCCAGGAGGCTATCTACCCCATGGCAGCCTGACTTGGCTTTGAAACCTGCTGATCTGATTGTGTCAGTCCCTTCCTTAACAAGCTTCACTGGCTCCCTACTGTCCTGGGAATGCAATCCAACCTTTTATTCAGGAGTACAGGGTCCTTTCTTGACCTGGTCACTGAGCGCCCACCCATGTCTAGCTATTTTCCTACCTGCCTTCCTCACTCATCTGCTAGCCATGCTGGATACTTGCACTCTCTTGAAATATTCATAGTTTGCCTAGGCTCCTTTGATTCTTCATTCACTCTCCAAATACTTTTGGAGAGACCATCTTGTGCCAGACCTCTCCTAGGCATTGGTGATGCAGCTGTGAACAAAACAGACCCAACCCCTGCCCTCTGGTTACATGGTATACAGGGAAATAGCCAATATGTGTGTAATATAATCCTGAGGGCAGTGTAGAGAAATAACGCGGAGCGGGAGGATAGAGAGTGATAGCAGGGTTCTCGTATGTGTAGGACTGTCAGAGACAGCACTCTGCCCCGACCCTGGAGGAATGCAGGCCTAGGGTGTTTGGAGACCATCCAGGAGGACTCTGCGGCTGTGATGGTGAACACAGAAGGAAGGGAGGTCTCTGATACAGCAGGGATCTACATGTAAGGTGTCCAGACGATGGCAAGGACTTTGGATTTTATTCTACATGTAATAGGAAGTGGTTGGAAGTTTGAGGTCAGGGAGTGATGGAATCTGATTGTCATTTTAAAAGGATCGTGGCGACAGCTGTGGGACTGCTGGACTGCTCACTGTGGGGCCAGAGTGGAAGCAGGGGGAACATAGGAGGCTGTCATGTATCTAGTTCCCATTTCACGGAACTCTCCACCTTAGTTTGGTGACAACTTTCCAGCTTTCTTTACCTTTCTGTCCCTGCCCCCAAACCTCCCTCCCTTCTCCTTTTCTCCACCCCCCCGACACAGAATCATATCTCTCTTTCATGGGCCTGAATTGCATGCACTGTTTTGCAGTTATTTATGTGCATGACTAACCTTCCTAACAGGCTGTGAATTCCTTACAGGAAGGACCTGTTCTTTCCTTTTCTCATGTTTCTAGCTCTGTGTCATGACATCTGATACTTGATAGTGTTCAAGAAGGGTTTGATGAATGAATGAAAGAACCAATGAACAGCTTGTTTGGCTAACACTAAATATTCAAATGCTTATTTGATTAAACAAACGGAGGCTTTAAATAATTCTGTTCAGCCAAAATGGGCTGTGCCCATGTAGACTAGCTTTAGAATATAATGGGTACAGATTTTAGAAACTGGTGTAGAAAATGGGTTCAGGGGGTCACAGAGCAGTCCTTTTGATTACAGTGCCATCTACTGGAAAGAGCTCAAGGCTGTTAGCTTATATACCAACTTTCGCACACATTTTCCATCACCATTTGCAGAGGGTTTAAATACAGCCAGTATCAGCCAAACAGAACCAGAAAACACACCTTTTTGTTTCAGGTTTTCAAGGACTTCTGCAAAACTCACTTCAGTTTCATGAGGGTGCAGGACGTGAGTTATGGGTTCTCATATTACTCGTTTGTCA
>SJYX01010221.1:9819-29586 GCA_006410675.1 Oreotragus oreotragus
AAGTTAAATAAGCAGGGAGACAATATACAGCCTTGACGTACTCCTTTTCCTATTTGGAACCAGTCTGTTGTTCCATGTCCAGTTCTAACTGTTGCTTCCTGACCTGCATACAGATTTCTCAAGAGGCAGGTTAGGTGGTCTGGTATTCCCATCTCTTTCAGAATTTTCCACAGTTTATTGTGATCCACACAGTCAAAGGCTTTGGCATAGTCAATAAAGCAGAAATAGATGTTTTTCTGGAACTCTCTTGCTTTTTCCATGATCCAGCGGATGTTGGCAATTTGATCTCTGGTTCCTCTGCCTGTTCTAAAACCAGCTTGAACATCAGGGAGTTCACGGTTCACATATTGCTGAAGCCTGGCTTGGAGAATTTTGAGCATTACTTTACTAGCGTGTGAGATGAGTGCAATTGTGCGGTAGTTTGAGCATTCTTTGGCATTGCCTTTCTTTGGAATTGGAATGAAAACTGACCTTTTCCAGTCCTGTGGCCACTGCTGAGTTTTCCAAATTTGCTGGCATATTGAGTGCAGCACTTTCACAGCATCATCTTCCAGGATTTGAAACAGCTCAACGGGAATTCCATCACCTCCACTAGCTTTGTTCTTAGTGATGCTTTCTAAGGCCCACTTGACTTCACATTCCAAGATGTCTGGCTCTAGATTAGTGATCACATCCTCATGATTATCTGGGTCGTGAAGATCTTTTCTGTACAGTTCTTCTGTGTATTCTTGCCACCTCTTCTTAATATCTTCTGCTTCTGTTAGGTCCATACCATTTCTATCCTTTATCGAGCCCATCTTTGCATGAAATGTTCCCTTGGTATCTCCAATTCTCTTGAAGAGATCTCTAGTCTTTCCCATTCTGTTGTTTTCCTCTATCTCTTTGCATTGATTGCTGAAGAAGGCTTTCTTATCTCTTCTTGCTATTCTTTGGAACTCTGCATTCAGATGCTTATATCTTTTCTTTTCTCCTTTGCTTTTCGCCTCTCTTCTTTTCAGTGCTATTTGTAAGGCTTCTCCAGACAGCCATTTTGCTTTTTTGCATTTCTTTTCCATACTAAATTTTTAGTATGACGTCTTAACTAGGGATCCTGTCAAGTTTCTCAGTCCTTCTATAACCTTGTTTTAGTTACTGGTATAGAGCTCCACAGGGCAGGACAGAGTTCTGCGACTGGAGGAGCAGGCAGAGTGTCAGGAACAGATGCATGACCCCTGAGTCAGCAGCGTGGTACCATTAAGGTGCCTGTGGAGGAATGTATGAAATTAAAAGCTTTTCCCTGGTCTCCTGGTAGGAAAAACACAGGCTTTGTAGTAAGACCTGGAGTGGAATATGGCTGTACCACTTCTTTAGCTATGCAACCTTGGGCCTCAGTTTCCTTTTTGGTAAAATAAGGTGGTTGTATTAAATTTTAAAAGGATGATTACCATAATGATGTAGTGAAAGTGAAGTTGCTCAGTTGTGTCCAACTCTTTATGAGAGTTTATGACGCCGTGGACTGTAGCCTACCAGAGTCCTCCGTCCATGGGATTCTCCAGGCAAGAATGCTGGAGTGGGTTGCCATTTCCTTTTCCAGGCTGGAGTGGGTTGCCATTTCCTTCTCCAGGGGATCTTCCTGATCCAGGGATCGAACCTGGTTCTCCCGCATTGCAAGCAGACACTTTAACCTCTGAGCCACCAGGGAAGCCAATGTTGTAGTAGCAATGACAATGACTGACATCTTGTTGAATTTGCTGCACAGAATTTCTTTAGCCTTTCACTTTTCTTCTAATTCTGTATTCTGCTATTAGGGCTTTGTTTCTCTGAAGCGGTTAATTCGCTACAGGCTGTCCCTATTACTTTCCAAAATACAGAGGACAAGGTGTCAGTGATCTTAAAAGAACTTTCTCTGTGATAGATGGCTGTGCTATGATTTTTAACTGAGTACCTATGTATTCCACGTGGAGTTGTTTTAATCACTTTCTATTTGTGCTTTCTTTTAAACGGATGCTGAAGGACAGTATTTGTAGGAGAGTGAAGAATGCTAAGAAGTTAAGGAAGACAGAATTAGGGAGAGGGAGGCATGCCCAGAGTTACAAGTTATGTGGAAGGAATAACTATCGCATATCTTAACTCGGATTTGCCCCAGTTGGCCCAGGAGCGCTGTAGTTTAGTCGTTTCTGCGCATGTCGAGGTCTTTTGTCCCTCGGCGGACACCGTTGCCAGCCCCGGCAATGTCTCCGCGCTCGTCGCTTTCGTAGGGTGCGGAATTCTACCTTTTTTTCCCACGCTTGCCATGGCGAGCCGAGGGGCCCGGCAGCGCCTGAAGGGGAGCGGGGGCAGCGGCGGGGACACGGCCTCGGCCGCCGACAAGCTGCGGGAGCTGCTGTGCAGCAGGGAGACGGGCAGCGCGGAGCCGCGGCCCGAGTAGGTGTGCGGGCGCGGCGGGGGCGTGGCCGGGCGGCGCGGGTCTGCCGCGGGCAGGGTCTCGCCCGCGCGGTGCGGGAGGGTCCGCAGTCGCTTCACCCCGCGCCTTCTGCGGGCCGGGTGCACGCTGGGGCTCAGATGAGACCCCCTGCCGGGGCTTAGATGCGACCGCCCCCCAGGGTTTAGATGAGAGCCAGCCCCCCAGCTCGGGCCCGTGCTGCTAGTGGAGAAACCTGGAGTGCAGGTCTGCGCGGCTTCCGCCCCAGGACCAGGGTTAGTTGGAGAGCGCAAAGAGAACCTTGTATGGCTGTCTCTCACAGCTTCAGTCCCCCCAGGGTCTCGGCCCTTTACTCTTCTGTGTGGGGCCCAGCACTCTCAACACCAGTAGCCTCTCTCCAAACTGGGGGGCTACAGGTTAAGACTGCGCCAGGGAGCTGTCAGCGAGTGGAATTGGAGGACACGTTGATGTCCTTTGCACACAGTAGCCTCTGGGCATTTGAACAGACCGGGAAATGAATAAAAGCCATGGAAAGTAATGACCTTGTTAGGAAAAGAAAGGGGAGAAGGAAATGGCAACCCACTCCTGTATTCTTGCCTGGAGAATCCCGTGGACAGGGGAGCCTGCTGGGCTGCTGTCCATAGGTTCGAAGCGACTTAGCAGCAGGAAAAGAAAAAAAAAAAAAAACACGAACGAAAGCTTGTGGCCTTCAAGTGAGCGATTTGTTGGTTGGGGATAAGCAGAGTGTCACAGATGCCAAACAAGAAGTGGACGTAATGACTAACGTTGACTAAGGTCTTAATTTCGTTCCTCACTTATTCTACGCAGAACAATTAACGGTTCACCCTTTTAGGTGACTTGAGAACTCAAGTGCTTTGGTGTCTCTTGCCTGTTGTCGTTTTTGTCTAGTTTTAGTTCTTCTAGTTAGCATGTCCTTCCTATCACATACTTAACGTTTCTGAGCAGGTTATCTGGGAACAAAGCCGGACAAGTCTGGGCACCTGAAGGATCTACTGCTTTCAAGTGTTTGCTCTCAGCAAGGTTATGTGCTGCCCTGCTGAGCAACATCTCGGACTGTGATGAAACATTCAACTACTGGGAACCAGTAGGTGATTTCTTTAGTTTTCTCTTTTTGTTCTCAATTTCACTGCTTGGGTCCTTGTTATTAATCAAGATACAAATGATACACAAGTGTTCAGTTCAGTTCAGTTGCTCAGTCGTGTCCAACTCTTTGCAACCCCATGAACCGCAGTGCGTCAGGCCTCCCTGTCCATCACCAACTCCCAGAGTTCACCCAAACCCATGTCCATCGAGTAGGTGATGTCATCCAACCATCTCATCCTCCTGACTACTAGTAAAATGACTTTATTTTCACTTCTGTATTCTAAGCTGATGATTTACCTACTATTGAAGTATATAGGAATTTGGCAGTTACACAAAACAGTATAATTTGTAATTTTCTTAAAACATTTAAAAAATCAAAGTAATACTTTGAGATAGTTTAAAAATATTAAGTGCAAAGGAAAAGCAGTAACTCTATTTTCTACATCTTGTGTACAAACACCTGTCCCCAGAGGCAACCACTTTTTTTTGCCTTTTTTTCTACTGATGTTTACTAAAATAAACAATGTTACTGCATACTATGCTTATATTGCTGTTTCTTGATTTATACATTTATAAGTGTTGGACACCTTTTATAGGAAATTCAGAGGTGAAATTTTCTGATCGCATTTTGCATAAAAAATAAATGCTTAGTGTAGGTAGTTTTAGGAAAATATGGGATATTGAGCTTTTCAGTTTTGTCTAAAGAGTATTTTTTTAAAAAAACAAGTAGAGGATAAAATCTGAGCTTTCAATGTTGGCCAAATGATAGTCTTACAAGATTTATACTATCTTAATATATCAGTATTGGGTCATTTTGATTCTTACCCATCCATTAGTTGCAAATCTTGTTGACAATTTCAGCATTTTGGTATACCTTTGTCTAGTTAATATTTTTGCTTAGAAACTTTACCTGCATCCTCTTAACAAGAAATTTTGGCCAATATAACCCCGAATCCATTCATTTTGTACTTTCAGACACACTACCTCATCTATGGGAAGGGGTTTCAGACTTGGGAATATTCTCCAGCTTATGCCATTCGCTCGTATGCTTACCTGTTGCTTCATGCCTGGCCAGCTGCATTTCATGCAAGAATTTTACAAACGAATAAGGTAAGAGCAGGCCAACTTGGAAGCAATCACAACTGATGAAGAGGTGGGTGAGTCTCTGGAACAGTTTTGTGAAAAAGACAAAATGTATTGGTCGTTAAGACAGGACTTTTTTGAAGAAGAATCATTTATTTATTTATTATTCAACAAATATTAATGGAGCAATTTGTATTTGGTAGATGCTTTGTTAAGTGCTGTGAGTTTAACAGTGATCAAACCCCTCCCTCATGAAATCCAGTGAGGAAGACGAACATGGAACAAGTAATTATAAATGCAGTGGGTCTTGGAGGAAAAGTACAGCGTGCGATAGGTTAGCGTATTAGGAGACCTTAATGTAAATAAAATACTGAAGGATAATTAGGAGTTAACCGAGACCTAACCTGATTACCTTTCAGAAATTTGACTGTGATATGTCTTTAGTGTGGATTTCTTTGGGTTTATCCTGTTTGGAGTTTATTCAGCTTCTTCAATTTTTAGGCTTATGTGTTTTGCAAATTTGGGAAGATTTTGACTGTTACTATTATTTTTTTTAGTAGTTTTTCAATCCTGCCATTTTCTCCTCTCCTGAAACTCCAATGATGTGGATGTTAGATCTTTTATAGTCTCATGGGTCCCTGAAACTCTCTTCATTTTTTTTTTTTTTCCAGTCTGTTTTCTCTGTGTTCAGACTGAACAGTTTCTATCTTAGGTTTTCCAGTTTACTGACACTTTCTTCTGTCCCCTCCATTCTGCTGTTGAGTCTATCCACTGAGCTTTTATTTTGATTATTGTATTTTATCAGTTCTGAAATTTCAATTTGATTTTTCTTTTTATCTTCTGCTTATTTACTGAGACTCTATTTTTTCATTTGTTCCCAGTGTGTTTTTAATTGCTTGTTGAAGTGTTTTTACAATGGCTCCTCTAAAACTTTGTCAGATAATTCTAATATCTCATCTTGTTTTAGGTATCTATTGATTGACTTTCCTTTCAGGTTGAGATTTTCCTGTTTGACAAACAATATTTAGTTGAAACTTGGACATTTTGGGTATTACAGTATGAGACTCTGGATCTTATTCATGGGCCCAGCAAGCTTCCTCTGTACTATTCTGCTTTTCTTATTTAAGCCTCTCTTTTAGCTGGCTTCTTTTGATACCACTACAGTAAGAAAAAGGAGAGGGTTTTCCACCTGTTACTGCCACTGGGGGCTTGAGGTCTGCGTTCCCCAGAAGTCCTCCACGGATACCACGCTAGTGGTCAGGGTGGATATGCATCATTACTGCTAGGTTTGGGGGAAGCAGAGTCCAAGATCTCCAAGTGGTTTCCACTGACACTGTGCTGGGAGAGGGAGCTCCTTACCACTGTCAAGGAGTCCTTGTCTCCCACCTGACCTTTGATGGTGTACGTGGAATTGGAGCCACATTTTTTTCTGGGGTGCTTGGCTGGATTAGAGTGGTTATTGTCTAAAAGTTTTCTTTCTTGCTAGGCTACCCCTTTCTTGGTCTTATGGCTAAACAGAGCAGGCCTTGGTGGTTGTTTTTTATGTCTGTGTACATTGGCATTTCTAGTTTCCAACTTGTGTAGTTCCCAGTCTGGAACATAGAAGACCAGAGGAAAACCCAGGGAACTTACCACCATGTTGTTCCTCAGGTCCAGAGTCCCTAGCCAATAGGTCTGATGCTTGGAGGAGAGCGTGAGTGGTGGAGTGGATTAGATGAGACCGAGAGGAAGAGGCCAGGCTTCAGGCAATTAGACTTTCTCTTTTTTCCAAGTGTATTATGAAACCATCAAAAGTTTTTGACAGAGGAGAGACATGATTGCATTTCCTTTTTAGAATAATCAGAAAGGTAGCACCTGGAGAGTGATAGAACTCTAGCCCTCTGTCCCTGACTAGTATCAAATTTCTGATTTTTTTTAAACTTATTTGTCAAAGGAAAGATATACAGGAAGAGAGACTTAGTAGCAAAATAACAATGCATGTGTGCCTGCATCCTCAGTCACTTGTGTTTGATTCTTTGCAACCCTTTGGACTGTAGCCTGCCAAGCTCCTCTGTCCATGGGATTCTCCAGGCAAGAGTACTGGAGTGGGTTACCAAGCCCTCCTCCAGGGGATCTTCACAGCCAGGGGATCAAACCCATGTCTCTTGCTCTCCTGCATTGCAGGCAGATTCTTTACCGGCTGAGCCACCTGGGAAGCCCCAGAGAGAAATAACAATATGCAGAGCTTAAAATTTCCATTTCCACTTGGATTTCCACTATCACTTCAAATTGTAGCTCCTAGAGTCCCAACTGCAGCATTGTAATTCAGAGTAGTAAAGGGTAGATTGTTGCCGAAAGACAGTTTAGTTCAGTTCAGTTCAGTAGCTCAGTCATGTCTGACTCTTTGCAACCCCATGGACTGCAGCATGCCACCCCTCCCTGTCCGTCACCAACTCCTGGAGTTCACTCAAACTCATGTCCATTGAGTCGGTGATGCCATCCAACCATCTCATCCTCTGTCATCCCCTTCTCCTGCCTTTGATCTTTTCCAACATCAGGGTCTTTTCAAATGAGTCAGCTGTTTGTATCAGGTGGCCAAAGTATTGGAGTTTCAGCTTCAGCATCAGTCCTTACAATGAATTTTCAGGACTGATTTCCTTTAGAATGGACTGGTTGGATCTCCTTGCTTTGCATGGGACTCTCAAGAGTCTTCTTCAACACCACAGTTCAAAACCATCAATTCTTTGGCACTCAGCTTTCTTTATAGTCCAACGCTCACATCCGTATATGACCACTGGAAAAACCATAGCTTTGACTAGACAGACTTTTGTTGACAAAGTAATGTCTCTGCTTTTTTAATAAGCTGTCTAGTTTGGTCATAAATTTTCTTCCAAGGAGCAAGCATCTTTTAATGCTATGGCGGCAGTCACCATCTGCAGTGATTTTGGAGCCCCCCAGAATAAAGTCTATCACTGTTTCTACTGTTTCCCCGTCTATTTCCCATGAGGTGATGGGACTAGATGCCATGATCTTAGTTTTCTGAATGTTGACTTTTAAGCCAACTTTTTCACTCTCCTCTTTCACTTTCATCAAGAGGCTGTTTAGTTCTTCTTCCCTTTCTGCCATAAGGGTGGTGTCATCTGCATATCTGAGGTTATTGATATTTCCCAGCAATCTTGATTCCAGCTTGTGCTTCATCCAGTCCAGCATTTCTCATGATGTACTCTGCATATAAGTTAAATAAGCAGGGTGACAATTTACAGCCTTGATGTACTCCTTTTCCAATTTGGAACCAGTCTATTGTTCCATGTCCAGTTCTAACTGCTGATTCTTAACCTGCCTATAGATTTCTCAGGAGGCAGGTTGGGTGGTCTCGTATTCCCATCTCTTGAAGCATTTTTCAGAGTTTGTTGTGATCCACAAGACAATATGGTAATAATTGGTATTCCTAGTGACAGTTACTTTTACAATTTCTTACCACTCTAAAAAAGGACAGCTTTGTTTTGTCTCCTTATGGGTTGGGGTGTGAATTTTTCTGAACCATACACTCAGGAATGGGATCCCGTGCATGTATCCATGGACTACGTAATTTCATGGAGCAGTGCCATATTGCTCTCCAGAACGGATATTCAGCTTTATACTCCTTGCAACAGTGTTTGGAGTTTCAGCTTCCTAACATCTTCCGAGCACTTGATATTTCTGACTCTCTAAGTATGTGAGATATTTCTCATTTTTTAAAATTAATTTTTATTGAAGTATAGTTGTTTTACGGTATTGTTAGTTTCTGTATACAACAAAGTGAATCAGCTATGCGTGTGTGCATGCTAAGTTGCTTTAGTTGTGTCCAACTCTTTGCGACCCCATAGACTGTAGGCCTCCAGGTTCTCTGTCCATGGGGATTCTCCAGGCATCAATACTGCAGTGAATTGCCATGCGCTACTCCAGGGGATCTTCCTGACCCACAGATCGAACTGGCTTCTCTTATGCCTCCTGCATTGGCAGGTAGATTCTTTACCACTCGCATCACTTGGGAAGCCCTGAATCACCTATATGTATACACATGTCCCCTCTTTTTAAGATTTCCTTCCCATTTAGCTCACTACAGAGCACTGACTTCCTTGTGCTATATAGCAGATTCTCATTAGTTACCTATTTTATACATAATAGTATATATGTGTCAATCCCATTCTCCCAACTCATCTGCCCCTCACCCCCTTCCCCCTTGGTATCCATAGACAGAAGCTCCTCATTTTAATTGCATTTTTTCTAACAGACAGTAAGATGGAGAATTTCTTCGCATATTTACCACTTATTCAGATTGGTTTCCCTGTGAATTACCTGTTTACATCCTTTTCCTGTTTTTCTTTTACTTACTTATTTGTTTCAGCAGTGGTGGGTCTTCATTGCTGTGCGGGCTTTTTTGTAGTTGCAGAGAGCGGGGGCTCTGTAGTGGCAGCGCACAAGCTTCTCAGTGCAGTGGCTTGTTGCCCAGTCCAGGCTCTAGGGCCCGCGGGCCTCAGTAGCTGCGGCTCCCGGGCCCTACAGCCCAGGCTCAGTAGTTCTGGCACAGAGGCTGCGCTGCTCCGTGGCATGTGGAATCCTCCTGGATCAGGAATTGAACCCATGACTCCTGGATTGGCAAGTGCATTCTTTACCACTGAGCCACCCGGGAAGCCCCTTTGCCTGTTTTTCAACTGAATTTTCTGATTTTCTCTTGTGATTTGTGTAAGGTCTCGATAGTAACCACTTGTAGATTTTAGGTACTGGAAATCCTTTCTCCTAGACTGTCACCTATACTAACTTTGTAGTCCTTTCTTTAGTTCTGATAAGAGTCAAACCAATTAGTTTTTGAGTTACGGTTGGTGGATTTTGGGTCTTTGTAAAAGACATCCTTCACCACAGATCATAAAGATATTCTTATGTATTTTTTCATAGTAACTTTGTGATTTTGTCTTTCACATAAAAGCGTGCATGTTTCGTCATTCAGTTGTGTCTTGACTCTTTGCCACCCTATGGACTGTAGCCTGCCAGGCTCCTCCGTCCATGGGGTTCTCCAGGCAAGAATACTGGAATGGGTTGCCATTCCTTCTCCAGGGGATCTTCCCGACCCGAGGATTGAACTTAGGTCTCCTGCATTGCCGGCCTATTCTTTATCATCTTAGCCATCAGGGAAACCCTCACATATAAGGCTTTACTCCATTCAGGTTTTTTTTTTTTAATATGTAAATTGTTTAAAGATCCAGCGTCATTTTTGACCATATAGTGAAGTAGATTTTCCAGAACCATCTGCTAATTCTTCTTTTCCTTCTGATTTGTAACATTATTACCATCTCTGTTGTACATCTCATTTGCATGTATGTTTCTAGCCTTTTGTTCTATGTCTCTGCTTAGTGTGTCAGAGAATACCATATTGTTTTTATTATTATGGCTTTGTAGTGTGGCTGATGAATTTTCACTTTATCCATTTAAAAATTTTATTTTAAAAATAATCTTAGAATCAGTTTTCCCCTTCCCAAATTCTGGCAGATTTTGCTTAGGGTTGCATTGAATTTACATATTAATATGAGAATCAATGGATTTCCCTGATGGCTTGGACAGTAAAGAATCTGTCTGCAATGCAGGAGACCAGGGTTCAATCCCTGGGTCAGGAAGATCCCTGGAGAAAGGAATGGAGCCCACTCTAATATTCTTGTTTGGAGCATTCCATGGAAAGAGGAGCCTGGCAAGCTATAGTCCATGAAGTCACAGTCAGACACGACTGAGTGACTAAGCATGCACGCGTGACAGTATTTTTACAGTGTTACATCATTCCATCCCTATTATATATAAATGATGTACTTATCATTTAGTCAGGTTTTCTGTGTCTTTTAAAAAGTTATTTAATTGACTGATTTATTTGGCTACATTGGGTCTTAGTTGTGGCATGAAGAATCTTTCATTGCTGTGCACAGGCTTCTCTCTAGTTGTGACAAGTGGTTCCAGAGCTCATGGGCTCAGTAGTTGCAGTGCTTGGGTTAGCTGCCCCATGGCATGTGGATCTTAGTTCCTCTACCAGGATTGAGTCCAAATCTGCTGCATTGGAAGGTGGATTCTTAACCACTGGACCTCGTTTTTCTGTTGTCTTTTAATAAAATTTAAAGAATGTATCAAAAAAAATTATCCATGTCAAGCTTACCCATTCTTTGATTAGGATAATGCCTAGATTCTTTATACTTTTTATTACTGTTATGGATGTTATCTTGTTTTCTGTAATATTTTTAGGAACTCATTGCAGGTATAGGGCTTCCCTGATAGCTCAGTTGATAAAGAATCGCCTGCAATGCAAGAGACCCCGGTTCGATTCCTGGGTTGGGAAGATCCACTGGAGAAGGGATAGGCTACCCACTCCAGTATTCTTGGGCTTCTCTTATGGCTTAGCTGGTGAAGAATCCACCTGCAATGTGGGAGACCTGGGTTTGATTCCTGGGTTGGGAAGATCCCCTGGGGAAGGGAAAGGCTACTCAGTCCAGTGTTCTGGCCTGGAGAATTCCATGGACTGTATAGTCCGCGGGGTCGCAAAGAGTCAGACACGACTGAGCAACTCTCACTTACATTCACTTTCATTGCAGGTATCAGTTCAGTTCAGTTCAGTTCAGTAGCTCGGTCGTGTCTGACTCTTTGTGACTTCATGAATCACAGCACGCCAGGCCTCACTGTCCATCACCAACTCCCGGAGTTTACTCAAACTCATGTCCATCGAGTTGGTGATGCCATCCAGCCATCTCATTCTCTGTCGTCCCCTTCTCCTCCTGCCCCCAATCCCTCCCAGCATCAGGGTCTTTTCCAATAAGTCAACTCTTCTCATGAGGTGGCCAAAGTATTGGAGTTTCAGATTTAGCATCATTCCTTCCAAAGAAATCCCAGGGTTGATCTCCTTCAGAATGGACTGGTTGGATCTTCTTGCAGTCCAAGGGACTCTCAAGAGTCTTCTCCAGCACCACAGTTCAAAAGTATCAGTTCTTTGGCGCTCAGCTGTCTTCACAGTCCAACTCTCACATCCGTACATGACCACTGGAAAAACCATAGCCTTGACTAGACAGACCTTTGTTGGCAAAGTAATGTCTCTGCTTTTCAATATGCTATCTAGATTGGTCATAACTTTCCTTCCAAGGAGTAAGCATCTTTTAATTTCATGGCTGCAGTCACCATCTGCAGTGATTTTGGAGCCCCCCCAAAATAAAGTCAGCCACTGTTTCCCCATCTATTTCCCATGAAGTGATGGGACCAGATGCCATGATCTTCGTTTTCTGAATGTTGACTTTTAAGCCAACTTTTTCACTCTCCTCTTTCACTTTCATCAAGAGGCTTTTTAGTTCCTCTTCACTTTCTGCCATAGAGTGCTGTTATTTGCATATCTGATGTTATTGATATTTCCCCCGGCAATCTTGATTCCAGCTTGTGCTTCTTCCAGCCCAGCATTTCTCATGATGTCCTCTGCATATAAGTTAAATAAGCAGGGTGACAATATACAGTCTTGATGTCCTCCTTTTCCTATTTGGAACCAATCTGTTAGGTGGTCTGGTACTCCCATCTCTTGCAGAATTTTCCACAGTTTATTGTGATCCACACAGTCAAAGGCTTTGGCATAGTCAATAAAGCAGAAATAGATGTTTTTCTGGAACTCTCGTTTTTTTGATGATCCAGTGGATGTTAGCAATTTGATCTCTGGTTCCTCTCTGCCTTTTCTAAAACCAGCTTGAACATGTGGAAGTTCATGGTTCACGTATTGCTAAAGCCTGGCTTGGAGAATTTTGAGCATTACTTTACTAGCATGTGAGATGAGTGCAATTGTGTGGTAGTCTGAGCATTCTTTGGCATTGCCTTTCTTTGGATTGGAATGAAAATTGACCTTTTCCAGTCCTGTGGCCACTGCCGAGTTTTCCAAATTTGTTGACATATTGAGTGCAGCCCTTTCACAGCATCATCTTTTAGGATTTGAAATAGCTCAGCTGGAATTCCATCACCTTCACTAGCTTTTTCGTAATGATGCTTTCTAAGGCCCACTTGACTTCACATTCCAGGATGTCTGGTTCTAGGTGAGTGATCACACCATCGTGATTATCTGGGTCGTGAAGATCTTTTTTGTACAGTTCTTCTGTGTATTCTTGCCACCTCTTCTTAATATCTTCTGCTTCTATTAGGTCCATACCATTTCTGTCCTTTATCGAGCCCATCTTTGCATGAAATATTCCCTTGGTATCTCTAATTTTCTTGAAGAGATCTCTAGTCTTTCCCGTTCTGTTGTTTTCCTCTATTTCTTTGCATTGATCGCTGAAGAAGACTTTCTTATCTTTCCTTGCTGTTCTTCGGAACTCTGCATTCAGATGCTTATATCTTTCCTTTTTTCCTTTGCATTTCACTTTTCTTTTCAGAGCTATTTGTAAGGCTTCTCCAGACAGCCATTTTGCTTTTTTGCATTTCCTTTTCTTGGGGATGGTCTTGCTCCCTGTCTCCTGTACAGTGTCACGAACCTCCGTCCATAGTTCATCAGACACTCTGTCTATCAGATCTAGTCCGTTAAATCTATTTCTCACTTCCACTGTATAATGATAAGGGATTTGATTTAGGTCATACCTGAATAGTCTAGTGGTTTTCCCTACTTTCTTCAGTTTAAGTCTGAATTTGGCAATAAGGAGTTCATGATCTGAGCCACAGTCAGCTCCTGGTCTTGTTTTTGCTGACTGTATAGAGCTTCTCCATCTTTGGGTGCAAAGAATATAATCAGTCTGATTTCGGTGTTGACCATCTGGTGATGTCCATGTGTAGAGTCTTCTCTTATGTTGCTGGAAGAGGGTATTTGCTATGACCAGGCGTTCTCTTGGCAAAACTCTATTAGCCTTTGCCTTGCTTTGTTCCATACTCCAAGGCTAAATTTGCCTGTGACAATTGACTTTTGCTTTTTGATCTCAATTTCACTGAATTTCCTGATCAGTGTCAACAGTTTGTCAAGTGAATCTCTTGGATTCTCTTTCATCTGTTCATACTGAATTTAGTTTCTTCTGTTCCATTCTTATACTTACTTATTTTCTTTTTTGTGTCTTTTTGTACTGATCTGACATCCAGTTACTCTGCTGAATATTAGTAGCTATGGGGGCATCATTGTCCTGTTCCCAAGTACAGTTCTTTGATTATCTTGTGTTAGTTTTTGACTTTCTAAATGTGTTTTTGTACTCTCACCAACCAGATAAGTAGTCCTTAAATGTGGATGCTTTGTACTAAAATTATCTGTATTCCTAGTAGCATGTAGAAAAGTGATCAGTGCATAGCAGGTTTTCAGTATATTGTTGAATTAGTCAATGAATTTGGACATTTGCTGATCACTTGATTGGATTCTTTTGGGAATTTTGTTTTTTTGGTTATAATGATAAAACAGAAGGTACTTTTAAGTTATATGCAGTAATATTAATCGTAGAATATATTTAAATAGTGCTTATATTCAGAGATATCCATTTTTCTTAAACATTCTAGTTATACTGTAGTAGAAGAGCTATTTAATATGGTTTTATTTTGTTATTTTTATATTTAAATTTTGTATTCATAAAATTAATAAAACCACATTACAGACATTTGAATGATAGAAGGAAGAATATGCATGTAAGTCTCACTAGCCTGAGACAACCACCTTTACCATTTTATTATATTTCTTTCTATTTTTTCATGTACTTCTGACTTCTATAGCTATAACTGTGATGTATAAATCATATATGTTTTCATTTAGTATTTTGTTATAATTTTATAAGAATTGCAATCAGTTATTATAATTGTCTGAGAGATGCTTCTCATGTGAATGAGATTTATATAAGAATTTTTCCACTGTCTTTGTAACCATGAACTTTGGTCTTTGTAACCATGAACTTTGGTATCTGTATCATGAATAGATATAACGTGAAATAGATGTAACATAATTTAGCCATTTTCCTGTAACTGAACATTTTGTAGTTTTTAAAATAGTTTTTACTAAATTAGTAGAGCTGCAATTAATGTCTTTATGACTCGAACTCCCCTCCTATATTTTGAGTTACTTTTGTGGGCTGAAGTCATAGAAGTAGTCAATAAATGTACTTCCATACTTGAATTTGGAGGTATGAACATTTCCATAGTTCTTGATACATAATGTTTTTCAAAAGGATTTTATACCAGTTTATAATTATTACTGACAGATGAGTATGGTTTCATCTTTTAAGAGTTTTTTTAACTTGTATCTGTGACTTCTGTTTTCTTGTTCTGGGTTTCTTTCAGATCCTTGTCTTTTACTTTTTACGATGTCTGCTGGCTTTTGTGAGCTGTATATGTGAACTTTACTTTTACAAGTGAGTATAAAAACTTTGCTTCTAAAAGTGCTATAGGAGCCACATTGAGCATAAGTTATTTCTCTGATGATAGAAACAGTGTTTAGAAATAGAAGGCATTTTTCTTTTAGCTTCTGATATTATATCTAAAACTCAATTTTTTGTTTAAAGCCAACCATTGGGAAGAAATACTTCTAATTTCCTGAGGTGATAAATGCTGTATCTTCATATTATAATTTCAATTCCGTAAGTGTATATTTGAGTAGCACTTTATTTGGTAGGATTTTGTAGAGCCTTTTTTTGGTCCTAAAAGATAAATCATGATGTCTGTCTTCCCCTTTTGAGCTTAGCTGATAGGAAATTATTTCCAGTGTGAGACTCACTGCTCTTATATGTACTAAGTATGATTGTCTTCCACCAAATAAATGTTGGTTGAATGAATATTAGTGAAAATGTTAAGCATTTAAGTATCCCAGTAATAAAAATAGCTACCTTTTTTTTTTTACATGAAACCTAATAAACATCTTATTTTAAGAATACTTTAAAAGGTATTTGGACTTAGTAACCATTACTTAAAGTCTTCCCATTGCAAAATAGCCAACAATGTCAGATAAAAAAGTTCTTTGGTCTTGACTCTGAGTAGAATAAAATAGAAAAAAGAAATCCAGTGCTACCTTTGAGGATTGTAACTTTAAGTTGGTCTTTGTATGAATTCAGGACTGAATTCAAATTACCCACATGGTCTCCTAAGCCCCAAGTTTAGAATTTATTGTAAATTGTTCAGGGCTTATTCCTTGAAAGAAAAGCTATGACAAACCTACACAGTGTATTAAAAAGCAGAGACATCACTTTGCTGACAAAGATTCGTAGGTTTTTCTGGATGTGAGAGTTGGGCCATAAAGAAGGCTGAGTGCCAAAGAATTGATACTTTTGAATTGTGCTGCTGGAGAAGACTCTTGAGAGTCCCTTGGATTATAAGGAGATGAAACCAGTCAATCCTAAAGGAAATCAACCCTGAATATTCACTGGAAAGACTGATGCTGAAGCTGAAGCTCCAATACTCTGGCCACCTGACCCAGAGCCGACTCATTGGAAAAGACCCTGATGCTGGGAAAGATTGAGGGCAGGAGAAGAAGAGGGTGACAGAGAATGAGATGATTGGATGGCATCACCAACTCAATGGACATGAGTCTGAACAAACTCTGGGAGATGGTGAAGGACAGGGAAGCCTGGCCTGCTGCAGTCCGTGGGTTGCAAAGAGCAAACATGACTTAGTGACTGAGCAACAGTAGTGTCCCCAGACACCTTGGGAGAAGGCAGTGGCCCCCCACTCCAGTGCTCTTGCCTGGAAAATCCCATGGATGGAGGAGCCTGATAGGCAGCAGTCCTTGGGGTCGCCAAGAGTCAGACACAACTGAGTGACTTCACTTTCCTTTCCAGACATCTTGCAAAATCAAAAAGTAAAATTTCTCTAAAGAAGTGAATTCTTAATCCAGTTGTCGAAGAATTACCATAGATAAAGTTCTAGTGAACCAGATTATAATAAAAATAAATGACAAAGTTCCCTGGTGGCTCAGAGGTTAAAGCGTCTGCCTCTAATACGGGAGACCTGGGATTGATCCCTGGGTCGGGAAGATCCCCTGGAGAAAGAAATGGCAACCCACTCCAGTATTCTTGCCTGGAGAATCCCATGGACGGAGGAGCCTGGTGGGCTACAGTCCATGGGGTCGCAAAGAGTCGGACACGACTAAGCGACTTAACTTACTTACTTACAGAAAGGAACAGGTCATTATGAGTGAGAGCCAGCAGAGATCATCAATAGAAAGCTGACCTACAAAACTTAATTTATTAGAAATAACTAAAATAAGAATATAAAATAATTACATTTAATATTTTTAAACAAATAAAATAGGGAATTGAAAACGTGAAATAAGAGACTAAAAAGAGATTAAACAATGGAGTGGAAAGGAGCTTACAGAATGGGAGAAAATATTTGCAGATTGTATATATGATAAGTTCATTTCCAAAATGTATAAGGAGCTCTTCTAACTCATTGCTTAAAAAAAACCTAATAAAATGGCCAACAAGCATATGAAAAGATGGCAATATCACTAGTCATAAGGAAAACAAAAATCAAAACCACAGGGAGATAATTTCGTATCTGTTAGAATGGCTTTTGTCTAGGGAGGCAAGGATATATTATACAATGGAAAAAAGGCAATCTCTTTAACAAGTGGTGTTGGAAAACCTGGACAGCCATCTGTATTAATAGATCCGTGAAGTGAGAACACTTTGTCACACCATACTAAAAAATAAATGCAAAATGACTTAAAGACTTAAGTATAAGACATAACACTATAAAACTCCTAAAAGAACATATAGGTAAAACATTCTCTGACATATATTGTACCAATGTTTCCTTAGGTCATTCTCCCAAGGCAATAGAAATAAAAGCAGATAAACACTTGGGGCCTTAAACTTATAACTGCTTAAAAAAATTTTTTTTATTGTGTTTTAAGTTGGAATAGAGTTGATCTACAGTGTTGTGCAGACTTACAAGCTTTTGCACAGCAGAGAAAACCATAAACAAAATGAAAAGACAAACTACGGACTGGGGGAAAATATTTGCAAATGATGTGACTAACTGGGGCTTAATCTCCAAAATATACAAACAGCTCCTACAACTCAACAACAAAAAGCAACCCAGTCAAAAGTAGGCAGAAGACCTAAAAAAACATTTCTCCAAAGAAGACACACAGATGGCCAATAAGCATGTGAAAAGATGCTCAACATTGCTAATCATTAGAGAAATGCAAATCAAAAGTGCAATGAGGTATCACTTCACACTGGTCAAAATGGCCATCACCAAAAAGTCTACAGATTATAAATGCCAGAGCTGCTGCTGCTGCTAGGTCGCTTCAGTCGTGTCTGACTGTGTGACCCCATAGACAGCAGCCCATCAGGCTCCACCATCCCTGGGATTCTCCAGGCAAGAACACTGGAGTGGGATGCCATTTCCTTCTCCAATGCATGAAAGTGAAAAGTCAAAGTGAAGTTCCTCAGTCGTGTCCGACTCTTTGCAACCCCATGGACTGCAGCCCACCAGGCTCCTCTGTCCGTGGGATTTTCCAGGTGAGAGTACTGGAATGGGTTGCCATTGCCTTCTCTGAAATGCTGGAGAGGGTGTAGGAAAGAGGGAACCTTCCTACACTGCTGGTGGGAATGTAAATTGGTGTAGCTACTGTGGAGAACGGTGTGTTTGTGTGTGTGTGTGCATGCATGCTTGCACTCAGTTGTGTCTGTCTCTTTGTGACCCCCTGGACTGTAGCCTGCCAGGCTCCTCTGTCCATGGAATTTTCCAGGCAAGAATACTGAAGTAGGTTGCTGTTTCCTTCTTCAGGGGATCTTCCCAACCCAGGGATCGAACACACGTCTCTTGTTTCCTGCATTGGCAGGCAGGTTATTTACCAGCTGAGTCACCAGGGAAGCCCCAGAGAACAGTATGGACATTCCTTAAAACCCTAAAAATAGAGCTACCATTCCAGTATTCATTGCAGCATTATTCACAGTAACCAACACTGGAAACAACCTAAATATCTACTGACAGGTGAATGGGATGCAGGGGGGATGTAGCCTATACATACCAAGGAATATTATTCGGTCTTCAAAAAGGAATTCCCTGGTGACCCAGTGGTTAAGACTCTGCCTGCCAACACAGGGAACACGGGTTTGATTCCTGCTCCGGGAAGACCCCACGTGCTGTGGAGCAACTGAGCCCCTGTGCCACAACTACTGAGCCTGTGATCTAGAACATGTGAGTTGATACTACTGAAGGTCAGGTGCCCTGCTGTGCAACAGGAAAAGCCACTGCAGTGAGAAGGCCACGCACCTCAACTCGAGAGCAGCCCCTGCTTGCTGTAATGAGAGAAGGTCCACACAGCAACGAAGATCTAGCACGGCCAGATATAAAATAATGGATAAATTGATGAATTGAAAAAGAAAAATATTAAAGAAAAGAGGGAAATCCTAAAGATATGACAACGTAGATGCGCCTGGAGGATATTGTGCTAAGTGAAATAACTCGCCACGGGGGAGCAAATATTGCACAGTTCCCCTTCCACGAGGTATCTGAAATGGTTGAATTCATGGAAGCAAAGGAATGGATAGACTTGTGGCTGCCAAGATCGGGGGCTGATGGAAACAGAAAGTTGCTAATCAGTGAATATATTTCACTTATACAAATTAGCTCTAGACATCTGCTATACAACATTATACCTATTGATATAATACTGTGATTTAAATATCTGTTAGGAGGGTAGATCTCATATTAGGTGTTCTTACCACAATGAAAGAAAAAAAGATAAAGGTAATGAATGAAACTACAAAAATGACCAGGCAGATTTGAAAAAAAAAAACAAAAAAACACACAGAACTTGAATTAAAAATATAATAATTGATATAGAAATTCAGTGGATAGTTTAAGCAGCTGATTTGGTGTTGTTGTTCAGTCACTAAATCGTGTCCGACTCTTTGCAACCAGCACGCCAGGCTTCCCTGTCCTTCACCATCTCCTGGAGTTTGTTCAAACTCATGTCCATCGAGTTGGTGATGTCATCCAACCATCTCATCCTCTGTCGCCTCCTTCTCCTCCAGCCCTCAATCTTTCCCAGCATCAGGGTATACAACTGATTAGACATTTCTTAAAAAAATTTTGTTTTAATATTTATTTTTAATTGAAGGGTAGTTGCTTTAGAATATTGTGTTGGTTTCTGCCATACAGCAACATGAATTAGCCATATGTATACACTGTCTCTTATACACATCTTGTTGTGTATAAGAGACAGCACTAGTAAAGTCATGCTCAACATTCTC
>SJYX01010221.1:29652-45083 GCA_006410675.1 Oreotragus oreotragus
GAACCTCCCTCCTGCCTCCCACCCCACCCACCCCTCTAGTTTCTCGGGGAGCACCAGTTTGAGCCCCCTGAGTCACGTAGCAAATTCCCACTGGTTATCTGCTTTACACATGGTAGGGCTTATGTGTCCATTCCACTCTCTGTCTGTTCGCTCCACCCTCTCCTTCCCCGACAGACCCCGCACGGTGTCCACAAGTCTGTTCTCTTGATTTGACACTTCTAATAAATAAACCAGAAGATTAATCTGAAGAAATTACTAAGAATGCAGTACAGAGTGACAGAAGAAAAAAAAAAAAAAGGTGAGAGGATAAAAAATGCGTGTGGTAGAGTTGAAAGATCTGATTTATATCTAATCAGTTCTAGGTGATTATAGACTAGGGAGAGGCAGTATTCAGAGAAGTAATAGCTCAGAATTTTCCAGAATCAAAGGAGAAAGGACACTAATCCACAATTCAGGAAGCCTAATGTCCTGAGCTGGATAAATAAAGAGTAATGAGGGATACTGTGTAAAACCAAGAGTAAAGAAGATCTTACAGGTTGACAGAGGACTAATACAAATCTTACAAAGAAATGTCAGACGGTAAAACCAACATAAGCCTTCTCAAGAACCAGAAGACAAAATACATGTTCAAAGTTGGGTGAGAAAATGACTGTCATCCTAAAGTGATATATTCAGCTAAAGCACCTTTTAAGACCAAGAGCTAAATAAAGGCTTTTCTGACAAAATGAAAAAAATATCAAAACCCGGAATTTACCATTAACAGATCCTTACAACAAAGAACCTTCTACAGGATGTATTAAGGCAGAAACAGAATTATTTCAGAAAGAAGCTCTGTGATGCAATTAAGAACCTGAGCAAGGAGAGTTAACACATGGGTATGTCTGAACAAATACTGACTAAATGAAGCAAGAATCACCTCTACTGATGTTTTACGTATCGGGTTGAAAAGACCTATAAGACAGAACTTAAAGGAAGTGTATAATTTATTGAGGAGCGCTGACTTAGACAAGCTTTTATTAAAACTTCGGTGTGCCTCCTAGTCTTCTTTCCTGGTAACTGCCCTCTGTTGAGCAGCTCTGTGCCTGGCACCCTTCTGAGTCCTTTGCCATGCATTGTCCTCACAGAAACCTTATGCAGTAAGTGTTATCATTATCCTCATTTAACAGACGAGGAATCTTACAGAGATGTTACTAGGCTAGGGGGCCTCTGCTAGTGAGTGGAAGGGCCAAGGTGGTAACCTGTGTCCATGTGAGGTCTGTTATTTTTCCATTACACCATTGATGTTAGACACAATCTAGAGCCTGGTAGGCTGCAGACCATGGAGTCGCTAAGAGTTGGAAACGACTGAGCGACTTCACTTTCACTTTTCACTTTCATGTATTGGAGAAGGAAATGGCAACCCACTCCAGTGTTCTTGCCTGGAGAATCCCAGGGATGGAGGAGCCTGGTGGGTTGCCGTCTATGGGGTCGCACAGAGCTGGACACGACTGAAGTGACTTAGCAGCAGCAGCATTATAGATTATTCTGTAGACATAATCTATAGAAAGTATACATTTCCTCTTAGGTACAGAGCTTCTCTCCTGCATAAGGAATAAGAATGTTTATGCACATGAAATTGCTAACAGACCTGTTGAGACAGTCCTGTATTTGACTTTAGATCTTCAGTGTTCTCTGTGATGCAGGCCTGTTTTTGTGCTTTAAATTGAAATTTCCATCCTGAAGGTCTGCTGTGTTGATAGTCTTTGCCTTCCCTCTAGGGCTGTGTGTAAGAAGTTTGGGCTGCATGTGAGTCGAATGATGTTAGCCTTCTTGGTTCTCAGCACTGGGATGTTTTGCTCGTCATCAGGTGAGTAAAAAAGCAGGTGAGGGCGTAAAAGGTTCACTGACAGTTTGTAGTTGCATCAAACAGAAGAACTTGTCCAGATGTAGGTTATATTTGTATAACATGTCAGTCATTTCCAGAGTCCTGTGAGCTGCCCAGGTGGCTCAGTGGTAAAGAACCCACCTGCTCATGCAGGAGACACAAGAGACGTGGGTTAGATCCTTGGGTCGGGAAGATCCCCTGGAGGAGGAAATGGCAACCCACTCCAGTATTCTTGCCTCAGAAATCCCATGGACAGCGGAGCCTGGTGGGCTACAGTCCATAAGGTCGCAGAGAGTCAGACACGAACATGCACACGGGGGATTATCTTCATGAACTTCATTGACCTTTACAACAATCCTATGATAAAAGTCAGATAATTGTTTTCTCATCTTTGCGAGTAAGCACACTGAAACTTAGAAAGGTGAAATGACTTGCCAAAAGTCAAAGAATTCATAAGTGGTAGAGCTGTTATTTTCATCAGGTTGCTTTCTTTTACATTATTATATATATATTTTTTATCATTGCAAGGCTGAAAAACGGAGGCATCCACTGCCTTTCTTTGCTGTTAGCAGAAGGAAAATAATTTTATTTTGCTCAAGAAATCTTTTATTTTGCTCAAGGACTTCCCAGGTGGCGCTAGTGGTAAAGAATCCACCTGCCAATGCAGGAGACATAAGGTTTGATCCTTGGGTTGGGAAGATCCCCTGGAGAAGGAAGTGGCAGCCCACTCCAGTATTCTTGCCTGGAGAATCCCTTGGACAGAGGAGCCTGGCGGGCAACAGTCCATAAGGTCACAAAGAGTCAGACGCGACTGAAATGACTTAGCATGGTTTCAAAGACCCTAGTCTTGATGGTTCTATTTTATGCCAGTTACTTGCCATGGATTCTATAAAAGTACATATCTTCTGTTGAATTTTTTTTTTTTATAGTAAGCTTCTGTAAATTTAGAATAAAATCCTTTAAATGTAGAGTGGTGGCTTTCCAGCTGTGCTGCCTTTGAATCTGTGTTTTTTGACCTGCGCCGGAGTGACCTGTTCCTAAAAGGTAGCCTGTTCCCAGTTACCCAGAAAAATTTAGTTACTAGATGTAATTTTCATTTTGACTTGTGTGTACCAGAATCTAGTACACATATTAAATGTACACAAAAATAGTCTCTAGTATAAAAGTATTGATATATACTTACTTTTCCTTCAATGACTGTATCTTAATCCATGTTCTACAGAGACCTCAGGCCTCTTACCTGAATAGCTTTGAGAGCCTAAATGATACTATGTTCTGGCCTCTAAGTGGGCAGAGACCTTAGGTTCCTCTCCTCCCCTTGGAGCTGGAATCAGCAGCATGGGATGGCCTCAGTGTTGTTTAGCATTTGTCTGGGAAGGTTGTACTTCACATGTCTTTTTAGTTATTTTGCTAGTCCTAAAATGGATTCTTGTATGAGGGAGATACCTGGGAGTTTCTTTAGTTTTATAATTTCAGTTGAGTATGTTAAGGCACAAATAACTTAAAGGCATCCTTTGATACAGAGCCTCTGAACCCTTTGCTGAGTTTTTTTTTAATTAATTTAATTGGAGGATAATTACTTTACAATATTGTGATGGTTTGTGCCATACATCAATATGAATCAGCCATAGGAATGCCTTTGCTGAGTTTCTTTTTTTTTTAATTTAAATTTATTTATTTTAATTGGAGGCTAATTACTTTACAATATTGTATTGGTTTTGCCATACATCAACATAAATCACCATACTGCCTGTTCACTGTGGTTCTTGTTGGAATTGATACTGAGTTTTCTTAGCTAGTGCTTGCTAGGTGAAGCCCTTAAACAGCAGGGAGAAGCAGGTCTGCGTTTTCATGTAGAGTTAATAGAAATGCCCGGATGAAATGTTACTGTCACAGAGACCCTGAAGGTGGTCAACAAGAAAGTTATGTGATGAAATAACTAGGGGGACATCTAAAGGCCAAACTCCCTGTGGCAGTGGATGCAGGGTGCAAAGCAGTGCAGCCTCTTCAGAGGCTTCTGAGAACTCCTCTGGGGTTCAGGCTGCTGCTTGGACAGTCTCAGAAGACTATCAGAGGATTAACTTCCTCCGAAACAGGTTGTTAACAATGGCTCTAAATTTATTTTATTTTATTTTTTTGGCTGTGCTGGGTCTTTGTTGCTGCACAGGCTTTTCTCTAGTTGTGATGAGCGGGGGCTCCTTTCTAGTTGGGGTGCGGGCTTCTCACCGCGCTGGCTTATCTTGTTGTGGAACACAGGTCCTAGGGCATGAGGATTTCAGTAGTTGCAGGTCCCGGGCTCCAGAGGACAGGCTCAGTAGTTGTGGCGCTCAGGCTTAGTTGCTCTGCAGCATGTGGGATATTCCTGACTACAGATCTAACCCACGTTCCCTGCATTCACAGGTGAATTCTTTACCACTGAGCCACAGTGGGAAGCCCCAGTGGCTCTAAATTTCTTGAAACATAATTTCTGCCTGGAAATATAACCTGAGGGTATTTCTGGGGAACCTGGACTCTTGTAAGTTTTAGACTTGGAGTACAGGCCAGGAGATAAATGACATTGTATAACTGGGTGACATGCTGGTACATAAAAAAACAGGACTATGAAAATAAGAAAATTGTTGAACTTTTTCTTTTTTTAAGGAGAATCATTTTACTCCTCATTTCTAATATTGCATTGCTCAAAGTATGTTCTTGGTTATTGACATTTTGCAATGCAGGTTCATTTTTAATAATTGATACCTAGTATATCTCAGGGGAAGGCAATGGCACCCCACCCCAGTACTCTTGCCTGGAAAATCCAATGGACGGAGGAGCCTGGTGGGCTGCAGTCCATGGGGTCGCTAACAGTCGGACAGACTGAGCGACTTCACTTTCACTTTTCTCTTTCATGCATTGGAGAAGGAAATGGCAATCCACTCCAGTATTCTTGCCTGGAGAATCCCAGGGATGGGGGAGCCTGGTAGGATGCCGTCTATGGGGTCACACAGAGTCGGACACGACTGAACTGACTTAGCATTAGCAGCAGCAGTATATCTCAATCCCTTGTCTCTTTCCCTCCTTTTTTCATTTTTTTGTCTTGCAGCATTCCTTCCTAGCAGCTTCTGTATGTACACTACCTTGATAGCCATGACTGGCTGGTATATGGACAAAACTTCCTTTGCTGTGCTTGGAGTAGCCGCTGGGGCCATCTTAGGCTGGCCATTCAGTGCAGCTCTCGGGTAAGAAACTAACGTGATTCATCTTCCATGTGTTACTGGGCATAAAGTCCATCTGAATGTTAGGCTGTCTCTATAGTCTCTAGGTGGGGCTGAAGTTATGGGAATTAATTATATAAAGATTCTGGGAAATAGAAGAATATTTCTCTCATGTTTAATTCTAATAAGAGCAGTGAGTATTAAGCATCTGCTGTCTGCTCAGTTCAGTTCAGTCGCTCAATCATGTCCAACCCTCTGCGACCCCATGGACTGTAGCATGCCAGGCCTCCCTATCCATCACCAACTCCTGGAGCCTACTCAAACCCATGTCCATAGAATCAGTGATGCCATCCAACCATCTCATCCTCTGTCGTCTCCTTCTCCTCCTACCTTCAATCTTTCCGAGTATCTGGGTCTTTTCGAATGAGTCAGTTCTTCACATCAGGTGAGTACTGGAGTTTCAACCTCAGTATCAGTCCTTCCAACAAATATTCAGGACTGATTTCCTTTAGGATGGACTGGTTGGATCTCCTTGCACTCCTTGGGACTCTCAAGAGTTTTCTCCAACGCCACAGTTCAAAAGCATCAATTCTTTGGTGCTTAGTTTTCTTTATAATCCAACTCTCACATCCATACATGACCACTGGAAAACCCATAGCTTTGACTAGACGGACCTTTGTCGACAAAGTAATGTCTCTGTTTTTTAATATGCTGTCTCGATTGGTCATAACTTTTCTTCCAAAGAGCAAGCGTCTTTTAATTTCATGGCTGCAGTTACCATCTGCAGTGATTTGGGAGCCCTCAAAATTAAAGTCTCATTGTTTCCACTGTTTCCCCATCTGTTTGCCATGAAATGATGGGACCAGATGCCATGATCTTAGTTTTCTGAATGTTGAGCTTTAAGCCAACTTTTTCACTCTCCTCCTTCACTTTCATCAAGAGGCTCTTTAGTTCTTCCTCCCTTTCTGCCATAAGGGTGGTGTCATCTGCATATCTGAGGCTATTGATATTTCTCCCAGCAATCTGGATTCCAACTTGTGCCTCATCCAGTCCAGCATTTCTCATGATGTACTCTGCATATAAGTTAAATAAGCAGGGTGACAATATACAGCCTTGACATACTCCTTTCCCAATTTGGAACCAGTTTGTGGTTCCATGTCCAGTTCTAACTGTTGCTTCCTGACCTGCATACAGGTTTCTCAAAAGGCAGATCAGGTAACTGGTATTCCCATCTCTTTCAGAATTTTCCACAGTTTATTGTGATCCACACAGTCAAAGGCTTTGGCATAGTCAATAAAGCAGCAGTAGATATTTTCTGGAACTCTCTTACTTTTGTGATGATCCAGAGGATGTTGGCAATTTAATCTCTGGTTCCTCTGCCTTAGCTAAATCCAGCTTGAACATCTGGAATTTCACCATTCACATACTGTTGAAGCCTGTCTTGGAGAATTTTGAGCATTACTTTACTAGCATGTAAAATGAGTGCAATTGTGCGGTAGTTTGAGCATTCTTTGGCCTTGCCTTTGTTTGGGATTGGAATGAAAACTGAGCTTTTCGAGGCCTGTGGCCACTGCTGAGTTCTCCAAATTTGCTGGCATATTGAGTGTAGCCCTTTCACAGCATCATCTTTTATGAAGATTTGAAATAGCTCAACTGGGATTCCATCACCTCTGCTAGCTTTGTTCGTCGTAATGCTTCCTAAGGCCCACTTGACTTTACATTCCTGGATGTCTGGCTCTAGGTTGGTGATCAAACCATCATGATTATCTGGGTCGTGAATATCTTTTTTGTACAATTCTTCTGGGTATTCTTGCCACCTCTTCTTAATATCTTCTGCTTCTGTTATGTCCCTGCCATTTCTGTCCTTTATTAAGTACATCTTTTCATGAAATGTTCCCTTGGTATCTCTAACTTTCTTGAAGAGATCTCTAGACTTTCCCATTTTAAGTTTTTTTCCTCTATTTCTTTGCATTGATCACTGAGGAAGGCTTTCTTATCTCTCCTTGCTATTCTTTGAAACTCTGCATTCAAATGGGTATATCTTTCCTTTTCTTCTTTGCATTTCACTTCTCTTCTATTCACAGCTATTTGTAAGGGCTCCTCAGACAAAGATTTTTCCCTTTTTGCATTTCTTTTCCTTGGGGATGGTTTTGATCCCTGCCTCCTGTACAGTGTCACAAACCTCTGTCCATAGTTCTTCAGGCACTCTGTCTATCAGATCTAGTCTCTTAAATCTATTTCTCACTTCCACTGTATAATCATAAGGGATTTGATTTAGGTCATACCTGAATGGTCTAGTGGTTTTCCCTACTTTCTTCAATTTAAGTCTGAACTTGGCAATAACATTCCATTATTATATGGCTGTCCATGATTTATTTACCCGTTGCTTTGTTGGTAGGCATTTGATTCTCAGTTTCTTTTTTTGTTATTATACACAATAATTTAGCAAACATTCTTTTACATGTCTTATGGAAATCTATATATACAATAAAATTTTTTAAAGGGAGTTACGAAGTCAGAGAGTAAACATTTAAAATTTCCTTGTTTGGATTTTAAAGGCTGGTTTCTCTACTTCCAATCTTCTCTTCTCTTCTGCATATCATTCTCAGATTATTATATTTCTCAAGGTTTTATGTGGGACCCTCTTCTGTACTTTCTGCTGTCTCTCCATCATCGTGATGAGTCCCATATCTTTATATCTAGTCCAGTCATCTCTTAAGCTTCCCTCATATCTACGGCTGCCTATTAGATATCTCCATTTAGATAGCTAAACATGTACAAAGCTGAACTCATCATCTTCCCTCCATATCTGTCCTTCACTGTGTTTCTAGCCCAGTAAGTGGTACCACCATCTGTGCTGGGCCAGGACCTGAAAATCCTCTGTGACTTTTTTCTTTCTCATGTCATGTCTTATGCCTCTGGGATGTCTCTTGAATCTGCTTATCTTCACCTCTCTCTGTTCCTCGATGCAGCTTCCTAAATGTTCTTCCTATCTCCAGTCTTAGTCCTTATAAATCTCCTCTCCATACTCGAACTAGAGTTATCTTCCTACAATGCAATGATGATTATATCGCTCTCTGTTTTATCTTAAACTCTATAATAGATTCTCCATTGTTCTGTGTCACAGAGAAGGCAGTCTGTAGCCTGTGGGTCACACATTCAGGTGGCCTGTTTTTGCACAGCCCAAGAACTGAGAAAGTTTACATTTTTAGAGAATGCACGCCCATGCGTGTGTGTGTGTACACATGCACACGTGCACACACACACACATGCACACACACACAGGAATATGCAACAGAGACCAAAGCAGAACTTTAGGTTCGGCAAAGGCTAAAATATATGCTGTCAGGTCCCTTAAATAAAAAGTTGGCCAACCCCTGCTCTGTGGTGTCCAGACATTTTTTTAAACAGCTTTACTGAGATGTAATTCAGTGATACACCTTATACGTAATATACCATATAATTCACTCACTTAATTCGTGTAATTCAATGGTTGTTATACAGTTATACAGCCATCACCAGAGTCAGTGTTAGAACATTCATCGTCCCTAAAAGAAACCTGTACCCTTCAGCAGTAACTTCCTTTTGTCCCCAAACCTACCAGTCTTTAGTTCAGTCGCTCAGTCGTATCCAGCTCTTTGCAACCCCATGGACTGCGGCACGCCAGGCCTCCCTGTCCATCACCAACTCCTGGAGTTATTCAAACTCATGCCCGTGCAGTCCGTGATGCTATCCAGCCATCTCATCCTCTGTCATCCCCTTCTCCTCCTGCCTTCAGTCTTTCCCAGCATCAGGGACTTTTCAAATGAGTCAGTTCTTTGCATCAGGTGGCCAGAGTATTGGAGTTTCAGCTTCAGTATCAGTCCTTCCAATGAATATTCAGGACTGATCTCCTTTAGGATGGACTGGTTGGATCTCCTTGCTGTCCAAGGGACTCTCAAGAGTCTTCTCCAACACCACAGTTCAAAAGCATCAATTCTTCACTGCTCAGCTTTCTTTATAGTCCAACTCTCACATCCATACATGACTACTGGAAAAAGCATAGCTTTGACTAGATGGACCTTTGTTGGCAAAGTAATGTCTCTGCTTTTTAATATGCTGTCTAGGTTGATATCCATTAATCTACTTTGTGTCTCTGGACACAAAAATCTACTCCATGTGCCTGTTCTGGAGATTTTATATAAATAGAATTGTATGATTTATTTATTTATATAAATAGAATCGTATTTATATAAATAGAATAGTATGGTCTTCTGCGTCTGGCTTCTTTTACTTCACGTTTTCAAGAGTCATCCACGTTATGACATGTATCAGTACTTCATTCCTTTCTAGTGATGGTGTCCAGACTTTAATGTGACTCACAAGGCCTTATGGTTTCCTCATTTTTACATCTCCATCCTCCTTTTTTCAGTCTCTCCATTCCTTTTCCTCTTTACTGGATCTACATTCAACTTTGTGAGTTCCTCAAATACCTCTGAGTTTGGGTGTTTTGATTAGTCTGCCTTTTGATAAGTGATTTTGGGATCACAGTTAATTACTCAACACTGTGCTCTAATTTATTGACTTATCAAGGGAGAAATGCAGCTGCTATGGAAATGTCACTGGTGGTTCAGATGGTAGAGAATGTGCCTGCAGTGCAGGAGACCGGGTTCACTCCCTGGATCGGGAAGATCCCCTGGAGAAGGGAATGGCAACCCACTTCAGTATTCTCGCCTGGAGAATTCCACGGACAGGAGCCTGGTGGACAACAGTCCATAATGTTGCAGAGTCAGACACAACTGAGCAGCTAACATTTTCATGGAAACGTAACTAGTTGGGGAGAAAAAAAAATGGAATGTTAATGCAATATTTAGTTAATAGACTGTGGAATTTCAGTTCATAGAGAGATGTCCACATGACATGGCCAAATAGATGATAGCAATGATAGTGCCATGTAAACGGAGAGATCTCGTGGAGGAGGCAGGAGCAGAGCCTCTAGTGGACACTGGGTAGATTCAGTGTAAGTAAATAGCTGGTGTGGGAGGGAATTCACTGTGACTGGATCGTGGGTAAAGCCCTGACTAGTGTCCTCGATTAAGAAGTCATGAGTATGAAAGTGGTTGTTCATGGAACAGGAGTTGAAGCATCTGCTGAGAAAGTGAGTATAGTTATAGTGAAGTCGCTCAGTCGTGTCCAACTCTTTGTGACCCCTTGGACTGTAGCCTACCAGGCTCCTCCGTCCATGGGATTTTCCAGGCAAGAATACTGGAGTGGGTTGCCATTTCCTTCTCGGGGGGATCTTCCTGACCCAGGGATCGAACCCAGGTCTCCTGTATTAGAGGCAGATGCTTTAACCTCTGAGCCACCAGGGAAGCCCGAGAAAGTGAGTATAGAGAGGAAAGTAGAACCTTGTCTTTGGGAGCTAGGACCATGGTAAGGCACACCATGGGGAAGGGAGAAAGCCTGAAAGGAGGACTAGGGAAGGGCCCAGAAAAGATCATCGGGGTCAGGGAGTCCAAAGAGGAAGGAACAGCTGCTTTGTGTCAAGTGCAACAGAAAGACAAAGGGAGATGGGGTTGTGGAAAGATGCTGGGTCTGGCAGAGAGGCAATTCCTGGTGACCTCAGATCAGTCTTAATAACTTGATGTTAGGCCTTAAGGAAGCAATAGTGAAGGCAATGCACATATGGTACTTGCCTGAGAAATTCAAGTGAAAGGAAGAAGGGCAAATATTGCATATTGGAATTATATTATATATTGGAAAGGGATATATCAGAATTGAAGTGAAAGTATGTAATATTTTTTTATTACTAAAGTGTTAGTAAATCATGGAAGGGAGAAATAATATTTATTTGGCAGGGTGGGAACAGGACAATAAGGTAGTTTAGTTATGATTAATATATTGTAAATGCCCACTGCACATAAATACGTATAAAATGGAGCTCACTCCGAAGCTGAGTATTTGTATTTCTTGTGCACTGTGGAATGCATCATCCTCTGATGAGTCCTGTGAAGAGATCACATTTTTATTTTTGAGAAGACACCCTTTCATGTACCACCACCTTCTTACCTCACAGTAATTGCTGGAGACATTTGATTCTCAATTCAGCATGAGTTATGTGTGAATCTGTCCTGTTTGAGTCTGTATTCTCCGAGTATTTAACTCCCCACTTTCTGTTTCTCTGTTAAATAGTTTACCTATTGCCTTTGATCTGCTGATCATGAAACAAAGGTGGAAGAGTTTCTTTCATTGGTCATTGGTTGCTCTAATGCTGTTTCTGGTGAGTTGTCTTTTATGTTATTTTGTTCTAAAGTTGTAAGGAAAGCAACTTGTGATGTGGATGCAAAAGAGAACCTTAGGAATTGATTACTGTTAGCATTGTGAGGATGCTAATTGTAGCAAAACTCTACAATTGCTTTGTTTTCTGCTCTGTTTTAGGTGCCTGTGGTGGTCATTGACAGCTACTATTATGGGAAGCTGGTGATTGCACCACTCAACATAGTTTTGTATAATGTCTTTACTCCTCATGGACCTGATCTTTATGGTAAGGCCGTATGAAGTGAGGGAAGCGTTGGAGGATAGTTTAATTGGCCTCAGCTTTGAAATTTTAATTCAGTTGCCTCATTTATCAAAGATAGCCTTTTGTTATTTAAACAAAAGGTAATCTTCTTTTCTTATTTAAAAATAAATGATGTTTGAACACAGCACAATGATGGTATGTGGCAACTAAATATTTTTCCTTGATTAATGTGATACTCAGTTCTGGCTTCCTGTTTTGCAGCCTCTTATTCCCAGTTACAGAGTGGTAAGGACTCTGTCTGCCATGCCTGGCTTTTGATGCTACTCATTTAAAATTAAGTTACTTTCCTATTTTCTCATTAGAAAATCAATATAATAACAAAAATAAGAAAATTAAAACATTCATAATTTCATCATCCCCAGATAGCTATTGTTAACACCTTGGAAAATATTCCTCCAGGCATTTTCTGTACGAGTACACATTTGGTTTTCCTTTTCCATTTTTTTATTGGGTTGGCCAAAACCTGAATGATCCTTTTGGCCAACCCAATAATTTGTGTTACTTTAGTATTTTGCTTTAGGGGAGAAAGTTCACAAAATCTGTAGACGAAGTGTGGCAAATGAGGGGGAGGTCAGCTTGAGAGGATGGATAGTTTGGCCAGCTTAGCATTAGGAGGGGAAAAAAGGGCATGCCTTTAGTCTGGTGGTGGTTTAGTTGCTAAGTTGTGTCCGGCTCTTTGTGACCCCATGGACTGTAGCCTGCCAGGCTCCTCTGTCCATGGAATTCTCCAGGCAAGGATACTGGAGTGGGTTGCCATTTCCTACTCCAGGAGATCTTCCCAACCCTGGGATTGAGCTCGGGCCTCCTGCATTGCGGGCAAGTTCGTTACCGTCTGAGCCACCTGTGGTGGGACAGTCTGGGGTTGGTTCTCCTGTTTCTGTCCATCTCTACCCCTTGCCTGATGGTTTTCTCTCAGCTAGTCTTTTATTTTTTTGCCTTTTCCAGCCAGCCCTGGAGCCTGATTTTTTTTGGGTGTGTGTAGGGGGTCCCTGAGGGCATTTGAGTTAGTGACCACTACAGGGGGATAAGCTAGAGATCTTTCTGATCAGATCAGTCAAGTCAGTAGACATTTTATAAGACAACTTACCGTTAAATAAGTGCAGTTTCTTCTCCCTTAACCTTTTGAAGATCTTAGCTCTTTCTCCGTGTGTGATTGTCTTAGACTCTGGTGTGAAACACGTTAACGTTATCTCCGTCTCTCTGATCAGTTTAACCTATGCCCATCTTTCTCTACCACCTTGCCAACAGAACCAAGAGACTGAATGAGATTTGCAACAAGTAAGTGTGTGAATGAAATTTACTTGAGCAAGAGCCCATGGGGTCGCAAAGAGTCAGGTACAACTTAGCAACAGGACAGCCACCACCTGGGATTTGGGGAACATTGTCATTTTAGATGACAAGTAGTAGGTTAAAAATAAAACGAATTTACAAACTGCATAGAGAATAATTGCCAAGTACTGGCAATGGCACCCCACTCCAGCACTCTTGCCTGGAAAATCCCATGGACGGAGGAGCCTGGTAGGCTGCAGTCCATGGGGTCTTGAAGAGTCGGACACGACTGAGCAGTTTCACTTTGACTCTTCACTTTCCTGCATTGGAGAAGGAAATGGCAACCCACTCCAGTATTCTTGCCTAGAGAATCCCAGGGATGGGGGAACCTGATGGGCTATTGTCTATGGGGTCGCACAGAGTTGGACACAACTTAGCAGCAGCAGCAGCAAAGGAATTTTGACAGACTTTTTGATGTGCCTTGAAGATCCCTAAGGATATGGAGAAAAGTCCCAATTTCAGCTTTTGCCTCTAGAGGTCTCCCTTTATCTAGGGAGAGTTGCATGTTTTTATTTGCCCATTGTTTTAGTTTACTTGTAAAATTTTATTTGATTCCACAAGACAGTAGAAGGGGGACTCACTTCTGGATCCGATTGGATATTAGAACTTGATTTACGTGGGGTCTATTAGAAGCATAATGTGCATTATATATGGGTGAATAAATTGTGTTAATTTGAGTTTAATTTTGAAAAATTGACTTCTGTACCTTTTAAATGGGTTATTACATATTGGTATTCTGACTGCTTATTTGTAAAACTTTGTGTGAGAGCCTACGAGAGTTTTGTAATTTGTATATTCCTCTAGATTGGTGAAATTTTTACAGCTAAAAATAAGTACGTTGATAGAGTAGGAAAAAAAGAATAAATTCTGACCTAAGTTTATATTTCTGGTTTAACAGTGGGTAAGTTTTGGGATCCAGAGAGCAGTGGCCAGTCTGCCTGGATGTTGGCATCTGCTGTTCATTTCAGCCAGTGTTTTATGGGGAAGCGTCCTTGGGGCTCTGTTCTGCCTGCTTTAGTGAACCTGGGTTAGCTTCAGTTCAGATTTTGCTGTTGAATGTCCAAGAATTGATCACTTTCCTATTGATAGAAGAAGCTTTATTGGGAAAGAGGGAATTATTCTCATATTATTATTGTTCTTCACTCACTAAGTTGTGTCTGACTCTTTTGTGATCCCATGGACTGTAGCCAGCAAGTAACCTCCAAGATGGCAGAAGTTACTTGCCAGTTATACCAAAAAAAGATGTCCTTTTCATCACAGGGGACTGGAATGCAAAAGTAGGAAGTCAAGGGATACCTGGAGTAACAGGCAAGTTTGGCCTTGGAGTACAAAATGAAACAGGGCAAAGGCTAACAGAGTTTTACAAGACAACACACTGGTCATTGCAGACACCCTCTTCAAACAACACAAAAAATGACTCTACACATGGACATCACCAGATGGTCAATACTGAAATCAGATTGATTATATTCTTTGCAGCCAAGAATGGAGAAGCTCTATAAGTCAGCAAAAACAAGACCAGGAGCTGAGTGTGGCTTGGATCATGGACTCCTTATTGCAAAATTCAGACTTAAATTGAAGAAAGTAGGGAAAACCACTAGGCCATTCAGGTACGACCTAAATCAAATCCCTTACGGTTATACAGTGAAGGTGACAAATAGATTCAAGGGGTTAGATCTGATAGACAAGAGTGCCTGACGAATTATGGATGGAGGTTCATGACATTGTATAGGAGGCAGCGATGAAAACCTCCCCCAAGAAGAAAAAAATGCAAAAAGGCAAAATGATCATCTGAGGAGGCTTTACAAATAGCTGAGAAAAGAAGAGAAGTGAAAGGCAAAGCAAGAATAAGAAAGCCTTGCTAAGTGATCAATGCAAAGAAATAGAGGAAAACAGTAGGATGGGAAAGTCTAGAGATCTCCTCAGGAAAATTAGAGATACCAAGGGAACATTTCATCCAAAGATGGGCTCGATAAAGGACAGAATTGGTATGGACCTAACAGAAGCAGAATATATTAAGAAGAGATGGCAAGAACACACTGAGGAACTCTACAGAACAGATCTAGTGACCCTGATTACCATGGTGCTGTGACCACTCACCTAGAGCCAGACATCCTGGAATGTGAAGTCAAGTGGCCTCAGGAAGCCTCACTAAGAGCAAAGCTAGTGGGGGTGATGGAATTCCAGCTGAGCTGTTTCAAATCCTGAAAGATGATGCTGTGAAAGTGCTGCACTCAGTAAGTCAGCAAATTTGGAAAACTCAGCAGTGGCCACAGGGCTGGAAAAGGTCAGTTTTCATTCCAGTCCCAAAGGTGGGCAATGCCAAGCAATGCTCAAACTGCTGCATAATCTCACTTATTTCACACGCTAGCAAGGTCATGTTCAAAGTCCTCCAGGTTAGGCTTCAACAGTATGTGAACTGAGAACTTCCAGATGTTCAAGCTGTATTTAGAAAAAGCAGAGGAACCAGAGATCAAATTGCCAA
>SJYX01010221.1:45431-92708 GCA_006410675.1 Oreotragus oreotragus
GATCACAATAAACTGTGGAAAATTCTGAGAGATGGGAATACCAGACCACCTAACCTGCCTCTTGAGAAATCTGTATGCAGGTCAGGAAGCAACAGTTAGAACTGGACATGAAACAACAGACTGGTTCCAAATAGGAAAAGGAGTACAACAAGGCTGTATATTGTCACCCTGCTTATTTAACTTATATGCAGAGTACATCATGAGAAACGCTGGGCTGGGTGAAGCACAAACTGGAATCAAGATTGCCAGGAGAAATATCAATAACCTCAGATATGCAGATGACACCACCCTTATGGCAGAAAGTGAAGAGGAACTAAAAAGCCTCTTGATGAAGGTTAAAGAGGAGAGTGAAAAAGCTTAAAACTTAATATTCAAAAAGCTAAGATCATGGGATCCAGTCCCATCACTTCATGGCAAATAGATGGGGAAGCTATGCAAACAATGAAAGGCTTTATTTTCTTGTGCTCCAAAATCACTGCAAATGGTGACTGCAGCCATGAAATTCAAAGATGCTTGCTCCCTGGAAAAAAAAACTATGACCAACCTAGACAGCATATTAAAAAACAGAGACATTACTTTGCTGCCAAAGGTTCGTATAATCATGCTATGATTTTTCCAGTAGTCATGTTTGGATGTGATAGTTGGACCATAAATAAGATCAAACGCCGAGGAATTAATGCTTTTGAACTGTGGTGTTGGAGGAGACTCTTGAGAGTCCCTTTGCCGGTGTCCTGCCCCGGTGGATCCAGAGAATTCGAAGGGGAGACAGAGTAGGTGAGGATAAACTTATTTATTTAGAAATATAAAAGAAATTAAGAAGAAATAGTATGGTAGGGAAATTTAGTGGAGAAAAGAGACTGAATAACTTGGCTTACGAGGAAAGCCAATAAAACTTCAGGGCAAGAAGTTTGCACCATCTACGTTAGGCCACCAGCGTCTGTGTGAATAGTGCAGGTGCCCCGCCTTGGGCTCCCTCTCTCACAGGACTTAAAAGCCGGGGCAAGTTAGTAGACGTGGCGAGCCTCCTTGCTCCAGATGTGAATTCAGCCTGAAAATAGAGTAAAGAGTAGACACGGGGGAAACCAGTCCAGCGACTGGCCCATCCTCTATTGTTCAGAAGGCCTTTTATACTTTTTGATTCTACATAGAGATCAATGGGTAATACAAAATTATGCAGTGTCAGCAGCCCTGACTCTTATCGAGACCAGGCTTTTTCTCTGCATACTTAGTTGTATACACAAGTCTTACGTGATTTACATCATCTTATGGCCAGAAGGCCAATTAACATTTTACGGCCCTTGTCTGATAAGGGTTTGTCAACCAGAAGACTTATTTGTGTTAAAAATGTTGTTCTTCCCAAAGTCTGGTGCCACTCTCAGAAAGCACTAAATAAAGTTACATTCTTACATAGCAAAGATACAACAGTTTATAACAATGAAAAGGAGTACAGTGATTTATAACAAAAGAAAAGTAATTAACTCAAAAGTCTAGTGTTGCTAACATCAAAACTACTATATTCCTATTTCCGCATCCCGATTACATTGATTAATATCCCTCAGATGCCTAAAAGATAAAGAATATGGAGGCCTGGCAGCAGTCATTGAGTCAACAGTGAAAACCTATCATCAATATGATTTTTAGCTCTTTAGAAAAGGCTCTGTATCTTTAAGATGCTTTAAGCTTTGTGCCTCTCCCAGTTGGGGGGCTGTAAGCAATTCACAAGCTGCAAAAAGTCTGGGGGAACCTGTCAGGCAAGTTAGAGAGCCTTCAAAGGTGTTTGAGCTGATGCAGGAGGCTGAAGCCCTGAATTAACTTTTTTCCAGAGAATGTCAGAAGAGTGAAAAGCACAGTAATAAAGCAGGCAGAATCTGGTTTTGGGGGGTAGATGTTCAGGAAAACTCAGGGGGAACCCCCGAAGCTGGATCACGCCTTTGTGTTTTGTCGGGCTTCCTTCCTCATGACCTTTGCCATGGGCGGGATTCCTCACACAGGCTCCCGACATCCCTTGGACTGCAAGGTTATCTAAGCAGTCAATCCTAAAGGAAATTAATCCTGAACGTTCATTAGAGGGACTGATGCTGAGGCTGAAGCTCCAGTACTTTGGCCATGTGATGCGAAGAGCTGACTCATTGGAAAAGACCTTGATGCTGGGAAAGATTGAGGACAGGAGAAGGGAATGACAGAGGACGAGATGGTTGGATGGCATCACCGATTCAATGGACCTGAGTTTGAGCAAGGTCTGGGAGACAGTGAAGGACCGGGAAGCCTGGCATGCTGCAGTTCATGGGGTCACAAAGAGTCAGACGAGGATCAGTGACTGAAGAACAGCCGACTGTAGCCCATCAGGCTCCTCCGTCCATGGGATTTCCCAGGCCAGAATACTGAGGTGGGTTGCCATTTCCTTCTCCAGGGGATCTTCCTGACCCAGGGATGGGACCCACGTCTCCTATACTGCAAGCAAATTCTTTACTGTTGAGCCATGGGCTTCCCTAGAGAACTGTCATACTGGGCATCCACAGGACTGATGTGTAGCCAACCAGACTTTAGGGGGTGTTCTTTGGTGGTGGAATTTTTTTTTGCTTTTTTCTCATCTTTGGATTTGACACATCTTCAAGGGTATCTGATTTCCTTGTTAATGCCATTTTGCTTTAGCGCTAAGGGCTCGCAGAGAATATTTATTCCACCTGGGAGTCGGTAGTCTTTCTGTATTCTAGGTCTTTAGTAAAGATTCCTTATGCGTGAATGGAAGAATGAACACGTTCTGGAACACCCCTCAGATGGCATCAGTACCCTGATCGCTATTATATCCTAGAACTATTTTGTTTAGGCCTGTTGTATGCTAGGTTGGGATTATCTTCGTACGGGTTAAGAATAATAGAAGTAGGACTTCCTCTGTTAGCATGGTGGATAGAAATCTGCCTGCTAGGAGACATGGGTTCGAGCCCCGAACTGTGAAGATCCCACGGGCCGTGAAGCAACTAAAACCAGGTGCAGCAACTACTGAGCCCTCAAGCCACAGCTACTGAGCCTGTGTGCCACCGCTGCTTGAGGGCGTGCACCCCGGAGCCTGTGCTTTGCTCCATGAGAAGCCCATGCACCCAGAGAATAGCAACTAGAGAGTAACCCCCACTCTCTGCAACTAGGGGAAGCCTGTGTGTAGCAATAAAGACCCAGTGCAACCAAAATAAATAATTAATTTTAAGAAAGAATCAGTTCAGTTCAGTTGCTCAGCCGTGTCTAACTCTTTGCAACCTCGTGGACCTCAGCACACCAGGCTTCCCTGTCCATCACCACCTCCCAGAGCTTACTCAAACTCATGTCCGTTGAGTTGGTGATGCCATTCAACCATCTCATCCTCTGTCGTCCCCTTCTCTTCCTGCCCTCAATTTTTCCCAGCATCAGGGTCCTTTCAAATGAGTCAGTGCTTCACATCAGGTGGCCAAAGTATTGGAGTCTCAGCTTCAGCATCCATCCTTCCAGTGAACACTCAGGACTGATCTCCTTTAGGATGGACTGGTTGGATCTCCTTGCAGTCCAAGGGACTCTCAAGAGTCTTCTCCAACACCACAGTTCAAAAGCATCAATTCTTCAGTACTCAGCTTTCTTTATAGTCCAGCGCTCACATCCATACAGGACTACTGGAAAAAACATAGCTTTGACCAGATGAAGCCGTACTTTACCATTGTCAACTAATTTTATGGTAATTGTTGAGTCCATTCAGTAAATATGAAAGACTAATCTTTTTAAAAATATGTATTTGTTTACTTGGCTGTGTTGAATCATAGTCGTGTCATGTGGGATCTTTCGTTACTGCACACAGGCTCTCTAGTTATAAAGAACATGAATTTTCTAGTTGTGGCCTGTGGGCTTCAGAGCATTCAGACTCAATATTTGTGGCATGCAGGCCTAGTTGTTCTGTGGTATGTGAGATCTTTTTAAATTTTTATTTATTTTATTTTTTAATTGAAGGGATAATTGCTTTACAGAATTTTGTTTTCTGTCAAACCTCAGCATAGGTATACATATATCCCCTCCCTTTTGAACCTCCCTCCCATCTCCTGCCCCCTCCCACCTCTCTAGATTGATACAAAGCCCCTGTTTGAGTTTCCTGGGACATACAGCAAATTCCCATTGGCCATCTATTTTACATATGGTAATGAAAGTTTCTGTTTTATTCTATTCATACATCTCACCCTCTCCTTCCTTCTCCCCATATCCCACTTTTTGATTGGGTTGTTTGTTTTTCTGGCATTGAGTTGTATGAACCGCTTGTATATTTTGGAAATGAATCCTTTGTGAGTTGTTTCATTTGCTATTATTTTCTCCCATTCTGAGGGTTGTATTTTCACTTTGCTTACAGTTTCCTTTGTGTGCAAAAGCTTTTGAGTTTAATCAGGTCCCAATTGTTTACTTTTGTTTTTATTTCCATTACTCTAGGAGTTGGGTCATAGAGGATCTTGCTTTGATTTATGTTGAGTGTTCTGCCTATGTTTTCCTCTTATAGTCTTATAGTTTCTGGTCTTAAATTTAGGTCTTTTATCCATTTTGAATTTATCTTTGTGTATGGGGTTAGGAGGTGTTCTAATTTCATTCTTTTACATGTAGCTGTCCAGTTTTCCCAGCACCGTTTATTGAAGAGTCTGTCTTTGCCCCATTGTATATTCTTGCCTCCTTAGTCAAAAATAAGGTACCTGTAGGTGCAAGGGTTTATTTCTGGGCTCTCTGTCTTGTTCCATTGGTCTGTATGTCTGTTTGGGGGCTAGTACCATACCTGTCTCTTATACACATCTAGATGTGTATAAGAGACAGGGGGAAGCCTGTGTGTAGCAATAAAGACCCAGTGCAACCAAAATAAATAATTAATTTTAAGAAAGAATCAGTTCAGTTCAGTTGCTCAGCCGTGTCTAACTCTTTGCAACCTCGTGGACCTCAGCACACCAGGCTTCCCTGTCCATCACCACCTCCCAGAGCTTACTCAAACTCATGTCCGTTGAGTTGGTGATGCCATTCAACCATCTCATCCTCTGTCGTCCCCTTCTCTTCCTGCCCTCAATTTTTCCCAGCATCAGGGTCCTTTCAAATGAGTCAGTGCTTCACATCAGGTGGCCAAAGTATTGGAGTCTCAGCTTCAGCATCCATCCTTCCAGTGAACACTCAGGACTGATCTCCTTTAGGATGGACTGGTTGGATCTCCTTGCAGTCCAAGGGACTCTCAAGAGTCTTCTCCAACACCACAGTTCAAAAGCATCAATTCTTCAGTACTCAGCTTTCTTTATAGTCCAGCTCTCACATCCATACATGACTACTGGAAAAAACATAGCTTTGACCAGATGAAGCCGTACTTTACCATTGTCAACTAATTTTATGGTAATTGTTGAGTCCATTCAGTAAATATGAAAGACTAATCTTTTTAAAAATATGTATTTGTTTACTTGGCTGTGTTGAATCATAGTCGTGTCATGTGGGATCTTTCGTTACTGCACACAGGCTCTCTAGTTATAAAGAACATGAATTTTCTAGTTGTGGCCTGTGGGCTTCAGAGCATTCAGACTCAATATTTGTGGCATGCAGGCCTAGTTGTTCTGTGGTATGTGAGATCTTTTTAAATTTTTATTTATTTTATTTTTTAATTGAAGGGATAATTGCTTTACAGAATTTTGTTTTCTGTCAAACCTCAGCATAGGTATACATATATCCCCTCCCTTTTGAACCTCCCTCCCATCTCCTGCCCCCTCCCACCTCTCTAGATTGATACAAAGCCCCTGTTTGAGTTTCCTGGGACATACAGCAAATTCCCATTGGCCATCTATTTTACATATGGTAATGAAAGTTTCTGTTTTATTCTATTCATACATCTCACCCTCTCCTTCCTTCTCCCCATGGCCATAAGTCTATTCTCTGTGTCTCTTTCTCCTTTGCTGCCCTGTAAATAAATTCTTCAGTACCATTTTTTTAGATTCCATATATGTGTCAGAATATGATATTTATCTTTCTCTTTCTGACTCACTTCACTCAGTATAATAGATTCTAGGTTCATCCACCTCATCAGAACTGACTCAATTGCATTCCATTTTATGGCTGAGTAATATTCCACTGTGTATATGTACCACAGCTTCTTTATCCATCCATCTGTTGATGGACATCTAGGTGCTTCTATGTTCTAGCTATTGTAAACAGTGCTTCAGTGAACAGTGGGATACGTGTGTCTTTTTCAGTTTTGGTTTCCTCAGGGTATATGCCTAGGAGTGGGATTACTGGGTGGTTTTATTCTAGTTTTTTAAGGAATCTCCATACCGTCTTCCATAGTGGCTGTGTCAATTCACATCCCCACCATCAATGCATGAGCGTTCCCTTTTCTCTACACCCTTCCAGCATTTATTGTTTGTAGACTTTTGATGATGGCCATTCTGACTGGTGTGAGGTGATATCTCACTGTAGTTTTGATTTGCATTTCTCTAATAATTAGCGATGTTGAATATATTTTCATGTGTTTATTCACTATCTGTATGTCTTTGGAGAAATGTCTGTTTAGGTCTTTCTCCCACTTTTTGATTGGGTTGTTTGTTTTTCTGGCATTGAGTTGTATGAACCGCTTGTATATTTTGGAAATGAATCCTTTGTGAGTTGTTTCATTTGCTATTATTTTCTCCCATTCTGAGGGTTGTATTTTCACTTTGCTTACAGTTTCCTTTGTGTGCAAAAGCTTTTGAGTTTAATCAGGTCCCAATTGTTTACTTTTGTTTTTATTTCCATTACTCTAGGAGTTGGGTCATAGAGGATCTTGCTTTGATTTATGTTGAGTGTTCTGCCTATGTTTTCCTCTTATAGTCTTATAGTTTCTGGTCTTAAATTTAGGTCTTTTATCCATTTTGAATTTATCTTTGTGTATGGGGTTAGGAGGTGTTCTAATTTCATTCTTTTACATGTAGCTGTCCAGTTTTCCCAGCACCGTTTATTGAAGAGTCTGTCTTTGCCCCATTGTATATTCTTGCCTCCTTAGTCAAAAATAAGGTACCTGTAGGTGCAAGGGTTTATTTCTGGGCTCTCTGTCTTGTTCCATTGGTCTGTATGTCTGTTTGGGGGCTAGTACCATACTGTCCTGATGACTGTAGCTTTGTAGCTTAATCTGAAGTCAGGAAGGTTGATTCCTCCAGCTCTATTCTTCTTTCTCAAGACTGCTTTGGCTATTCGGGGTCTTTTGTGTTTCCATCTGAATTGTGAAATTTTTTGTTCTAGTTCTGTGAAAAATGCCATTGGTAACTTGATAGGGATTACACTGAATCTGTAGACTGCAGAGATGTGATCCCTGAAAGTGCAGTCTTGGCATGTGAGATCTTGATTCCCCCACCAGGGATTAANCTGAATTGTGAAATTTTTTGTTCTACTTCTGTGAAAAATGCCATTGGTAACTTGATAGGGGTTACACTGAATCTGTAGATTGCAGAGATGTGATCCCTGAAAGTGCAGTCTTGGCATGTGAGATCTTGATTCCCCCACCAGGGATTAAACCCTCGTCCCCTGCACTGAGGGGTGAATTCTTAACTACCAGACAACCAGGGAAGTTGTTTTAAGAGATGCTTTGCTGCTGTACAGTTGTCAAACAGACAGCATGTCTTTGTCATGGAAACTCTTTCACTTGTTTGGCACTTTTTGGCATTATTTCAACTATTTTTTAAGAGTCTCCCCCATCAAGTGCTTTGTTAGCTAGTTTTTTAATCTGTAGATTTTAGATTAAGTGCTTTATGCTGATAGTTTTTGCATACATCTCTTAGTGTTTTCTTACGTATAAGAACCTAATAAGTCTATAAATACTTCTCGAATGAATGGATAAATGACTTCAGTTAAAGAAACATTCAATCAGTTGCTTTTGAGCATTGATTATGCTCCTCACAGAATTTGCTGTCTGATAAGGCTGCAGACACATGAATAGGTAATTATAGTCCAACGTGTCATGTGCAGCAGTAGAATGATAGTCAGGGAGTTGAAGGAGCAAGTTCATTGGTTGGTGTCAGGAAAGACCTCTTAGAGGGGGTGGTCTTTGAGCTGAGCCAGAAGGAAGAGTAGGAGTTTGCCGGGAAGATACTAGGTGGATACACCGCAGAAGAGCAGAATGTCAAATGTCGGACTGCTGAGCCAAAAAAATTGAATATTGAGTTCATTTTTTAAAAACTTAAGGTAGTTTTACAGCATTAGCGCCAATTTTAGGTAAGAACTACACAGATGTAAGCAAGATAATGTCAATCTCTCCATTGTGATTGTAATAATATGCAGATGGTCCCCAACTTATGGGGCTTCCCAGGTGACGCTAGTGGTACAGATCCCACCTGCCAGTGCAGGAGACATAATAGACGCGGGTTCAATCCCTGGGTTGGGAAGATCCCCTGGAGGAGGGCATGGCTGATCATTCTAGTATTCTTGCCTGGAGAATCCCATGGTCACAGGAGCCTGGCGGGCTACAGTCCATGGGGTTGCAAAGATTTGGACACGACTGAAGCTGCTTAGAACCCACCCCAACTTATGGTACTTCAGCTTATGATTTTTTTTTTTTGACTTTATGATGGTGTGAAAGCAATAAAGCAAGATAATGTCAATCTCTCCATTGTGATTGTAATAATATGCAGATGGTCCCCAACTTATGGGGCTTGCCAGGTGGCGCTAGTGGTACAGATCCCACCTGCCAGTGCAGTAGACATAATAGACGCGGGTTCGATCCCTGGGTTGGGAAGATCCCCTGGAGGAGGGCATGGCTGACCACTCTAGTATTCTTGCCTGGAGAATCCCGTGGTCACAGGAGCCTGGCGGGCTACAGTCCATGGGGTTGCAAAGAGTTGGACACGACTGAAGCTGCTTAGAACCCACCCCAACTTAGGGTACTTCAGCTTATGATTTTTTTTTTTTTGACTTTATGATGGTGTGAAAGCAATACATATTCAGTAGAAAGTATGCTTTGAATCTTGATCTTTTTCCAGTAGGCAGTAAGGTGTCTCTTGTGATGCTGGGCAGTGGCAGTGAGCTACACTTCCCTGTCAGCCGCTCGTCATGAGGGTAAACCGTGGAAGCTCTTCCAGCCATTCTTAACCTGGGCAACCGTTCTGTTTTTCATTTTCAGTACAGTAGCCAGTAAATTACACGAGACCGTCAACACTGTCTTATAAAACAGGTTTGGTATTAGGTGAATTTTGCCCAACTGTAGGCTGATGTAAGTGTTCTGACCATGTTAGAGGTAGGCCAGGCTGAGATATGGTGTTTGGTATGTTAGGTGTATTAAATGTGTTTTTGACTTACGATGTTTTTAGTTTATGATGGGTTTATCAGGACTTAACCCCATCATAGATTGAGGAAAATCTGTAAATATTCTCTCTGTTGTTCCTGGTTTTCAAAGGGACCTTTCTATACTTTCTTGGCCAAATAGCATTTATTAATGACACATTCCAGGCCTGGACTGACTCTTGTCTTTTGAAGCCAAGGAACAGAGGCAATTTTTCACAATTATTACTTGGATGCGGTCAAGAACACTCAAGGCTTAGGAAATTTAGTGTAGACATGGGAGTTGCAGAGTTGTAGGTGAAACGTCTCTATGGGGTCAGAGATAAAGAGGTGAAATTTCATGTTGCAAAAACGAAAGTGACTAGGCTTGGCACTGATTTGGCCTCTTCCCCTCGTAACATTTCAAGTTCTCAGATGTCGAGGTTGAGTATTTTTGTGTGAAGAGCTGTGCTCTCTGATAAGAACACAGGCCTGGGAGAAGCGTGGGAGGACAGGTGTGGGAGGATGGGTGTAAGAAGTGCCTTTCCCTCAAAAGACAGCGGGTCTGCTCAGGGCTGCCACTCGGAGCTTAGGATATGATCCGTGCCTGTCTGTCTGATCAAATCTGTCAGACCACAGGATGGGAGATTTCAGAAGGTAAAGGATAGAGCCCTTGGTCAGAAGCCCCACAGCTTTCCGTTCCTGCAACAGCAGAGGATGAAGCCCCAGAGGAGGCTTTGGAGGCATGCTTAGGGTCACCCACTAGCATGGCCTGTTCTAGAGCCTTCTTTGTTTTGTTAATCATTTGTGTTGAACCTTGGTGGATTTTTCCTCTTGGTGGCACAAATTTGACATTTATAAGGATGATTTATTATAATTGAGTTCCTAGAGTTCTGTAAAACTGTAGGCCTATAAAGTAGTTCCCTTTCATTCAGTCGATGGAACAATGAACATTATCCCTTCTTTTAGTCTCTGACAAAGCTCCCTTGAGCTCATTTGAATGAAAGGGATAGAGCCACTTTCCGTAAAACGGGAGATAGGTGAGCCCCCTCTGCACCCTGCTTCCAGCTTCCTTTCACCTTACATTTTGCACGAGTTAAATGCTTAGCCTGTCATTCTGACATATTTTTTTTTCTACAATACATAGTTCACTTTTGATAATTTCTGAGAGCAGTGTTGAGTATCTCCCTGAAAAGAGATACAGGTTTTTACTCTTTTAAGGTAAATGCCTCATCAAGTAGGGGAGGACACTTGTTAACAGAATTCACTGTTTTTTGTCCCCTTTTGCCCTTGTTTTTAAGACTGTTGACACTTGAACCTTCCCAAATCTTGACTTATTCCCCAGTTTCTACCCGATCCTTCAGGGAAGTAACAGTCTCTTATGAAATGTTCACAGCCTAGCTATGAACTTGAGGTCCTAACACATAAAAAGAGTTGAGTTTACCAACTTAATGCTTTTGGTTCCACATCTCAGCATACAGTACACCTTGGTTAAAAGGTAGACAGCCTTAAAATAAACAAATTAATAATAATAATTTAAAAAGTAGACAGCCTTAACAGGAGGGCATAGTAAATTTTGGTAAAGAGGAAAACACTAGAGCCCTTTCCTTGAAAAAACATATATTAGCAAGGATCAAAGAGAAAGAGGCTTTTATCCGTTGCTGTTTAAGCATCTGTAATAGATGATGTGAAGGGTGACCCCCTTTTTTCTAGTCACTCTGCTTTATCATCAAATTTCCAGAATTTTGTAAAGAAGAAGGTGGGGTCAGAGTTGATAGCATTGCCTCCACACTGGCAAGACAGCCTTAACAGGAGGGCATAGTAAATTTTGGTAAAGAGGAAAACACTAGAGCCCTTTCCTTGAAAAAACATATATTAGCAAGGATCAAAGAGAAAGAGGCTTTTATCCGTTGCTGTTTAAGCATCTGTAATAGATGATGTGAAGGGTGACCCCCTTTTTTCTAGTCACTCTGCTTTATCATCAAATTTCCAGAATTTTGTAAAGAAGAAGGTGGGGTCAGAGTTGATAGCATTGCCTCCACACTGGCGGTCAGGAGATGATTGTATGAAAACTTACTTCTCTGGAAGCTGAACTTTTAAAGGACTCGATTTAGGAAACGTGCTGTTAAATACTAATTAAAACCCAGAAAAGACGTGTATTTTCCATTTTGAAAATAAAACCATCCAATAGTTTTCTGTAGGAGAAGGAAATGGTAGCCCACTCCAGTACTCTTGCCTGGAGAATCCTGTGGACAGAGGAGCCTGGCGGGCTACAGTCCACGGGGTTGCAAAGAGTCAGACACGACTGAAGTGACTTAGCAGGCAGGCAGTTTTCTGGAACCTAAAAGATTATTTGTAAAGAATACAAGATACAAATGTCTCTAATGAGCTTGGCCTGGGACAGAGTCTCTCTTCCTGGACAGTCCCTACCCTTGGGTTTCGACAGGAAGGAGGGAGCTTTCCCTAAAGGTGACACACTGTCAAACCTGAGTCCTTCCCCAGGGTCCCCCCTGCATCTTCCTCCTCCCTTAGATGTTTCTCGCCTTATGGGTTTGGTTTCTAATCTTATTTTGCTGTGCAAGCTGCAGAAATGTCAGGCTTTTCTGAGTATTCCTCTGCCTTCTGATTACCCTTTTAAGCAATGCTGATTGCAGGAAATTGCTGTGGTGCAAGGCGGGTGTCACAACACACAGTGATTAAAACCCGCGTGTGTCATTCACTGCCTGATTGAAGTAATCACAGGAGGGAAGAGCAGATGAAAGCCGGCGGAATGCGCCAAAGGGGGCTGTCTCTCATCGTTTGAGTTTCAGGATTTGGAGTTAAAGAATCAAAACTTGTGCGAGCAAGGCTTGCATTTTCAGTCGTGTTGTTTCATTCTGAATCCGAAAAGCTGAGCAGAGTCTGGGTCTCTGAACATGGTTTTCCTCAGAAAGTCGCTGCTTTTTGTGGAAGGTCCCCCTTCAACAGACACTGTTGAAAAGTGGTTGAGCACATCAGGGGGAAAGATACTGGAATGTGATAGGATAAACGGATAGGCAAGGCCCTCATAGCTCAGCCCTCTAAGACTGCACCCACCCCGCCACCCCCTCGGCCCTCGGAAGCCATCTGCTTCGTGCTGTTTGAAAGTCTAGGTTGTCACCTGGGCTTCTGACTGACCACATGAGAAGTTCTAGCAGCCCCCTTCTCAGGTTCAGTTAATTTTTCAGGTTCAGTAAATTTGCTAGCGTGGCTTCCAGGACTCCAGAAACACTTACTTCTGTTGACCAGTTTATTAGAAAGGAGACAAGCCAGATGGAACAGATGCATAGGGCATTTTCAGTCGTGTTGTTTCATTCTGAATCCGAAAAGCTGAGCAGAGTCTGGGTCTCTGAACATGGTTTTCCTCAGAAAGTCGCTGCTTTTTGTGGAAGGTCCCCCTTCAACAGACACTGTTGAAAAGTGGTTGAGCACATCAGGGGGAAAGATACTGGAATGTGATAGGATAAACGGATAGGCAAGGCCCTCATAGCTCAGCCCTCTAAGACTGCACCCACCCCGCCACCCCCTCGGCCCTCGGAAGCCATCTGCTTCGTGCTGTTTGAAAGTCTAGGTTGTCACCTGGGCTTCTGACTGACCACATGAGAAGTTCTAGCAGCCCCCTTCTCAGGTTCAGTTAATTTTTCAGGTTCAGTAAATTTGCTAGCGTGGCTTCCAGGACTCCAGAAACACTTACTTCTGTTGACCAGTTTATTAGAAAGGAGACAAGCCAGATGGAAGAGATGCATAGGGCAGGGTGGGTGGGAAGATAGATGGTGCTTCCAGAAGCCCTCTGTCCTTTTGGGTTTTTATGGAGGTCTCATTACTTGAGCACCATTGCTTGAATCACTGGCCATTGGTGTTTAAACCCCATTGCTATACCCTCTCCCCTTCCCAGAGGAGGGAAAGACAGGACTGAAAGTTCTAACCCTCCAATCACTAGGTGGTTCCTCTCGCAACTAGTCCCCATCCTGAGGTTACCTAGGACTCTGCCAGAAGTCCCCGAATTAACATAAAAAAGACACTTCTCACCACTTTAGGAATTAGGAAGGTCATTTTAGGCGCTCTCTCCTAGGAATGGGAGTGAAGACCAAGTAAATACTTCTTATTATAAATCACAATATCACTGCTAAGCTATTTATATTGTTTGGTTTTCTGAAAAGTATTAGTCCCATTTGGGCTTGGCAATTTGGGTTGGATATAGTGGTCCAGTACTCATGTACAGATGTGAGAGATGAACAATAAAGAAGGCAGAACGCCGAAGAATTGATGCTTTCAAACTATGGTGCTGGAGAAGCCTCTTGAGAGTCCCTTGGAAAGCAAGGAGAACAAACCAGTCAATCTTAAAGTATATCAACCCTGAATACTCTTTGGAAGGACTGATGCTGAAGCTGAAGCTCCAGTACTTTGACCACCTGATGTGAATAGCTGACTCACTGGAAAAGATGCCAATGCTGGGGAGATTGACAGCAGAAGAGGGTGACAGAGGATGAGATGGTTGGATGGCATCACTAATTAAATGAACATGAATTTGGACAAACTCTGGGAGATGCTGAGGGACAGGGAAGCCTGGTATGCTGCAGTCCATGGGGTCTCGGGTGGTTGGACACAACTTGGCAACTGAACAATGACAAATAGTGGTCATGAGAGCTAAATATTTGAAACCTGATTTCTAAGGTTGGGGGAGTGGCTTGTGGACTCTCACTTACATGAGGTCCTGGACCATCAAATTTGCTTGACAAGGAATGCTGTGAGTCAAGCATTATAGTAGGTATTGGAGGCATCCACTAATGATTTCTCGTCTCTATTTCCCTCAGGCACAGAACCTTGGTATTTCTATTTAATTAATGGATTTCTGAATTTTAATGTAGTCTTTGCTTTAGCCCTCCTGGTCTTACCACTGACTTCTCTCATGGAATACCTACTGCAGAGATTTCATGGTAAGTGGAATAAGGAATGATAGATTTGGGGGGAGGGAAGAGAAGTAACAATGCATACCAAGAAATACAAAACAATCTACTTATTTTCTATTTTCTTCCTATGGAAATGGTTGGCTTATTGCATTTTTTCCATCTCTGTTTATAGTTTATTCAACTTGTGTTAACCTTTGTGATAGTCTGGTTAATAATTGCAAGTGAGGAAGTCTGTATGATTTATAGAATCATCTGGGGAGACAAAAGCATTTAAAAAGTCTTGGGAGATAAACCTATTTAAAGAAGTGTATGTTAGCATGGTAAATTGCTTAAGATAATCAACACTAGAGGCAAACAATCTCTGGGAAATTCAACCAAAAATCTGGAAACTAAGCCATGTAGAGATTCCCCCACATTTGGTGCTTGCTCTGACTGGAAGACAGAGCTGAGCAGAAATTCGTTTGAGTTTTGGAAGGAGATTTAATTTCCAACTTTTTGGTCTGATTTGGATGCCATGTGATTCCTCCATACCATTCCCCATTCTGCTTTTCTACAATTAATGGTTTATAAAGAGTTTGCTGTGTTCATAGAATATGAAAGCAGCCTTCAGAGTCACTTTTGCTTTATTTTGGAACTTTTGTTTTACCCTGATGCCGTTATCTAACAAAATTAANGGGAGCCTGGTGGGCTGCCGTCTCTGGGGTCGCACAGAGTCGGACACGACTGAGGCGACTTAGCAGCAGTAGCAGTTGGTTAATCTCAAGAATCTTTAGTCTTAGTGGCAGGACTCTTCTCTCTCTCTAGAGAGAGAAGTGTTTTTTTTCTTCGTCCAGTATAGAAATTGTTAAGCTTTATTACCCATTCCCGTGACATTCATTTGTGTTCCAGCTAAATCCAGTATTGTACGTACCTTTAAATGTTGGATCTCTTGGAGAGCTAAGAAGTATATACCTCTTTCTATTTGACTCCTTAATTATATCAGAGAAAGTATGAATAAAAGAGTGGAGTCCCCTAGGGTATATGCCTAAGTTTGAGATCAAGAGAACTTTGAAAGTAAATGTGCTGTTTTGGTCTCATACGGTGAAAGGTGGTATTTTTTTCTGTGTTTTACAGTTCAGAATTTAGGCCACCCATATTGGCTTACCTTGGCTCCAATGTATATTTGGTTTATAATTTTCTTCATCCAGCCTCACAAAGAGGAGAGATTTCTTTTCCCTGTGTATCCACTTATATGCCTCTGTGGTGCTGTGGCTCTTTCTGCACTTCAGGTGAGTCTCAGGGAAATGTGTGTCTGCTTCATTCTGTTTCACATTAGATCTTTCAAAAAGCTTAAAGGCAGATTACAGAATGCTTCCACCTAAGATATGTGATCCATACATTAAAGTTGATACAGATCATATTATAAAGCTTTGATTGCTTCGGTGTTGTTTGTACTGTCGTTTGCTGATCACATATTTGCAGTGTAAACTTGTGCTAGTAATAATTTGTCTCTCTTGCCAATAAGAATCCAATTGCTATGAAAGGAATTTTAAAAAGTCATTATATGGGCCTAGCACAGGATGGTAGCAGCCCAGCAGAGCTAATGGAATGTCTGTTCTTCAGTTATGAAACCTGAATGAAACTGGCTCAGGTGTTTGGGATTACTTCAGGCAGTTAGCGATATGGGGCATTGTAATCTTGGCTTAAAACCTGTCCAGGTCAGAGCTAATCATGAGTATTTCTCTATTTATGGACTTGGAAGTGTTGGACCCTTTTTTTTTTTTAAACTTCTGCTCCATTTGCAATTATTAAAAAAGGAATAATTTGGGAAATAGGTGTTTTTCCTTAACAGATTTATGATAAGATATAATTCTCAGGGGCTTCTCAGGTGGTGCTGGTGGTAAAGAACCTGCCTACCAGTGCAGGTTAGATGAAAGGGATGAGGGTTCAGTCCTGGGGGGGGAAGATCCCCTGGAGGTGGGCACAGCGACCAGTGCAGGTTAGATGAAAGGGATGAGGGTTCAGTCCCGGGGTGGGGAGGAAGATCCCCTGGAGGTGGGCACAGCGACCAGTGCAGGTTAGATGAAAGGGATGAGGGTTCAGTCCCTGGGGGGGGGAAGATCCCCTGGAGGTGGGCTCAGCTACCAGTGCAGGTTAGATGAAAGAGATGCGGGTTCAGTCCCTGGTGGGGGAAGATCCCCTGGAGGTGGGCTCAGCTACCAGTGCAGGTTAGATGAAAAGAGATGCGGGTTCAGTCCCTGGTGGGGGAAGATCCCCTGGAGGTGGGCACAGCGACCAGTGCAGGTTAGATGAAAGAGATGAGGGTTCAGTCCCTGGAGGGGGGGGAATCCCATGGAGGTGGGCACAGTATTCTTGCCTGGAGAATTCCATGGACAGAGGAGTCTGGCGGGCTACAGTCCATAGGGTCTCAAAGAGTCCGACTGTACTGAAACGACTTAGCATGTGTGTACGCACAATTCGCAAACCACAGAATTTACTCATTTAAAGTATATGATACAGTGCTTTCTAGGCTATTCACAGATCTGTGTAAGCGTTACTCCACTCATTTTATAGCATTTTCACCATCTCAAAAACCTGTATCCTTTAGCTGTTGTAGCTGCCGCCCCCCCAATATCTCCTCAGCCACAATCAACAGCTAATCTACTTTGTATCTCTATAGCTTTGCCTATTCTAGACATTTCATATAAATGAAATCATAGAATATGTGGGCTTTTGTGATTGACTTCTTTCATTTAGCATAATGTTTTAAAATCTCATCCTTGTTAGGACAATAGTTTTTTAAAATAATTTTAATTATAAGAGTAATTGAACTTCATCACGGATAATTTTTCTTTTACCTCTTTCTAAAATCAGTCTTGCTACCCTAACAAAATCTCCTTCTAGCATTTTTGCCTATCATATAATGGAATCTATTGTGATTGTAGTTTAAGGCTCATGTAACTGTATCCCTCTTAATATACTTATATCATGATGTTACTGTGTCTATATGCATCATTTTAATAGCAATATAGTATTCTAAGTTGGATATAATATATAACATTATTATGTAACACATTATATATTGAATTGGTTCTATATAATGGTTAGACGTAATTTATGTTAGAGTTTAGGTTGCTTACTTATTTCAGTATTATAAATAATGCTAGGATAAATATCTTTGTTTAGGTATTGGGATTGTTTCCTTAGGAAGGATTCCAAAAAAGTATGAAAGGAGTTCAAGCATATTTATGGCCCTTGTTATGTATTGCACAGTTGCTTTCCAAAAGTAGTTCTAGTCTGAGAGGGAAAGAAGGAAGGAAGGAAATCTCATGGAAAGGTGCTGAAAGGCTGCAGAACTATATATGCAGGTGTGTATATATTCTTAATGACATTCATCTAGTTTGTGAAGGAGTTTAGCATGTAAGTAACAGCATTTTCCTAATGTTCCATGAGGGGAATTCTGTTTCCTTCTTGTCTGGTCATGAGACATTTTGTTGTTACTAAAAACTTTGATGAAAACTTGTCAGTAAGCAAAAAGTGAAGGTTAATCATCAGTTACATCAGAATAGATTGAGATACTTCATATATTTTTAAAAAACCCAAAACTACCAAAAGCCATTTTCATTTAAATATTAAAAAAAAATAACTTATTAGGACTTTAGTCACGAGGGAAATATCCAGCTAAGTTTCCTGTGAAGCCAGTGAGATTTCATGCTTGGCAAGCCCTCTGATGAGGTTGATCTACCGACAGTTTAGCAGAGTTTGCTTTAATCTTAGAATGTGGAGTGAGTGTCTCACTGTGTGCAAATGCTCAGACTCTTGGTAGAACCTCTTTTGCTGCTTCCTTCCTCTTAAGTTATGACGATGTCTTGTGATGATGTGTATCCTGCAAGGTGTGTCTTTTTTTTTTTTTCAGAACAGTTTTCTTTCTTTCTAGAAATGTTACCACTTCGTGTTTCAGCGATACCGCCTCGAGCATTACACCGTGACGTCGAATTGGCTGGCGTTAGGAACACTCTTCCTGTTCGGGCTCCTGTCTTTTTCTCGCTCTGTGGCACTGTTCAGAGGTAGATGTACAGACAGTAACTTAATCCACACTCACTTTCCCTTGGTTTTTGCTTGATGCGTGCGTGTTTAATATAATTCAGCTTAAGCCGAGGGCGAGGACTTTTCTGTGCGGAGAACCTGTGGACTTCGTATTAAGAATGGGACGTGACATCTGTAGCTTAGGATTGAAGAGAAGATTGAGAATTCCTTTTAGTGTGATTAACTATACACTTCTTCTCTATTCTTACTAATTTTTTTTTTCCTTTTAAAGAATGAATTAAGGAAGCCTTAAACATAGGATGCAGAGTTGAGGCTCAAGTCCCATGATTATATTCTTTCTTATAATCTTTATTTGGGTCCAGAATATTGAAATGGGCTCAAAGAACATGAAATTTAAAAGGTGGAGGGTGTAGAGAAGGGCAAGAAAACAAATGATTTCTGGCCAAGATCGGGCCTCTGCTGTAATCATCTTCCTGACTGCAGAGGCATTTGATGCCAGTTGAGTGGGCTTCCTGCTGGACTTGCTGTGTGCCTCTCACACGGGTCACAGTGGGATGCTAACACGTGCTGTAATTAAATAGCAGAATCTCACCTCTCTCATCTTCAGCTTTCACATACTCCTCTCCCTTCCAGGGTATCACGGACCCCTTGATTTGTATCCAGAATTTTATCGAATTGCCACAGACCCCACCATCCACAGCGTTCCTGAAGGCCGGCCCGTCAACGTCTGTGTCGGGAAAGAGTGGCATCGCTTCCCCAGCAGCTTCCTTCTGCCTGACAAGTAAGCTGCCCTTTCATTCTCAGAGTTTTAAATCGAGGTGTAGAAACAGCAAACCTGTGGCAATGTCGTCTTAGTTTTTCCTCTGCTTTGGATTCGTCGGCAGTGTTTGCGTGATTCACCATCTCAGGCAGCCGTGGGCAGCGTGCCGAGCACCCGGAGCCTCTGTTTGGTGATGCACCCTGTGCTGCCCTGACCTTCGAGGACGTTGTGGGTCCTGGGCTCCTGCTCGTGGCTCTTCCTGAGGATCCGTGTTTAAATTTTTATGACTAACTCATGTTAACCCACTTTTAATAGTGGTTTAGAAACTCCCGGTGTCTAGAGTGTTTTTAGAGAAGACACATTTGTTGTCCAGGGACAGTGAACGTTCTCTCCCACCGTGTGGACCCTGGGGAAAGCTGTGGCTAAGACCTGTGCCCTGCTTTCCCTCATGCTGTCCGTGGTTGGATGTGATAGAAAGCATGGACTCCGAGTTCCTTTGTATCTGCTTTATTCAGACAGAGAAGAGTCCTGCTTAGGGAAAAGAGAAGTCTGGTTAAGATGAGTCATGCTGCTCCATTTGGGGACTGGCTGCAGCAGCTTAGCTGGTGGTAATATCTTTTTCCTTGATGAAGATCCTGTACCAGTCATTAATGATCAATTAAAGCTTGTTTTTTAAAGTGTTCGAGTTCCTTTGTATCTGCTTTATTCAGACAGAGAAGAGTCCTGCTTAGGGAAAAGAGAAGTCTGGTTAAGATGAGTCATGCTGCTCCATTTGGGGACTGGCTGCAGCAGCTTAGCTGGTGGTAATATCTTTTTCCTTGATGAAGATCCTGTACCAGTCATTAATGATCAATTAAAGCTTGTTTTTTAAAGTGTTCGCTTTAGCCTTTGCCTTTTCCATCTGAAACAGTTTCATAACTAAAGATACTTGTGAGGATTACTCAGGAGCAAAGTAGTTTTCCCACAGTGAGTCCCTACATTTCACTCTCTCCTCTCTATGCCTGATGAACTTGCTTAAGTTTTGAGAGGTCCCCTGATCACATGATAATTGACAATGAACTTTGACGTTTCTCTAGTTGTTTGATGGTATAACCACTATTGCAAATTTCACCGCTGAGAGTTGGTGAAATGGTATGAGAGATCTCAAGTTGAAAATTTCTCAACGATCTTGGATTGAATTGTGACCTCTGCCTCTATGCTCTGTGGCTAAGGTTTTGCAGAAATATTTTGTCTCCAAGTGAAATATTTTTCACATGAAATTTCCTTTTTTTGCTTCTGTATTTCAAGAATATTTAGCAATCTGAGCCCCCTGTGTTTTTCTCATTCTTCTTATTTGTGTTTTTGACAGTTGGCAGCTTCAGTTCATTCCATCAGAGTTCAGAGGCCAGTTACCAAAGCCTTTTGCAGAGGGACCACTGGCCACCCGGACTGTTCCTACTGACATGAATGACCAGAACCTAGAGGAGCCATCCAGATATGTAAGGGCACACTTTTACTATTATGACAAGAGTCCCACCCTTAAAATCTGCTCGCATACGCAATAGAGCTTTGATGAAACGAGAGTTTTTTAGGAAGTGATTTCTTTAAGGTGAGGGATATAACAACTGTTGAGAAAGAATGAAGAGTGTCATTTTTATGTTCAAATGACCTCCTTCATTTTCTATGTAAAATTTTTAATTCAACCTATTTTCTAAGCTGGATCGGAAAATTTCTTATGTTGAATTCAAGCCATTTGGAAACACATTCTGCAACTCTTATCATCCTTGGTCCTTTAAAATACTTCCTGGGGAACTTTCAAGTTACCCATAGACCTTTGAGCTGACGATTAGTATATTCCGGTTTTAGCAAGTGGATAGTCAGTGAGGGTTCTTCTCACACCGAGTCCGTGAAACAGTGTGTGTCAGGGCCATGCTCTTGTACACGCTCATCTTTACCCACTCTGAGAGCCCATGTAGGTTCCTTTGAGAGATGACACTTTCACCATTTGATACCTGTAAGATCTTTGACTGCGGAAAAGGTGAGAGCGCTAAAGATAATGTTCCTGGTTCCCAGAGACGGTAAAGGACTGTTTTGTAGAATTATTAGAAAGCACATTTTTTTTGCAACCTGTTTAGCAAACATTTAAGAATTTAAATGTCAAATACATTTCCCTTATGTCATATACCTAAAGCGTGAAATATCAGGACTTTCAATTCCTGTTCAGAGCAAACCTGTAGCCACAGCTGGCCTTTTGTCTCCCGGACTGGGGCAGGTTAGATTTCCATGGAGACCCTCAGTTTGTGGGTAAGATTCTTACAGTGTGAGCTTTAGCTTTATAAGCTGTGACAATGGACACCATAAAATACATTTTTGACTTGGCTCCCTGAGAAGATAGGAAGTGTATTCCACTAAGTGACTTGGAGTTTCTTTCTAACTGAAGCCTCCAAGTCCTATAACAGTGAAAATACTCCTGGGTGGAACAAACTGCTATTAGCCACTTTTATTTTAGCTGCAGATACTCTCGCGAGAGCAGGCTTTGATGCATAGGGGATCATCATGGGGATACTTGATAGTAAAAAAGATAGGAGAATATACTGTGATGAGGGGAGATATAATAAATTCAGAGTGATATTGTCACAGCTGTGTTGTGGGAAGAGATAGTATAGGATGATTAAAAAAAAAAAAAAAAGAGTATGGACTTTGGAGTCAAGTAGGCCTGGGTTCTAAACTCTGTTACCTACCTGGTGACCTTGAGCAAATTAGTTAACATCTCTGTTTAACTAATTTCTGTCTGTGAAGTGGGAATAATGGGAATAATGATACCTACTTTTGGAAGATTAATGTGAGATTGGATATCACATCTCTCTGTCATATATAGCATAGTGTCTGTACACAGATTTTCCCACAAATGTTCTTAATTTGATAATGGTGTATCTGATGGATTAGAGGTAAACAAACCCTTAAGAGAATTTCTAATCTGCCCAAAGCTATCTCTCCTTCCTTAAAATTATTGTTCCCCAACTTGGCTTTTATTACAGTCTGTTCAGACTCATTGTTGGTTTTTCTATCCCAGTGACTTTGCTTGTCTTGGTAACGATACCTGGACTTCCCTTGTCTACCTTCTTATGCTATCAAAACTCTTCCTCCCTGAAGCCTTTCCCAACTATTTAAGTCTGTAGTGAGCAGTGTCCTCCCTTAAATTGATCTGTGTAGCTCATTTAGCCATTTAATTTTGTTGTCTTATTGTTATTTAAATATTTCTGATGTGTATGTCATATTTTTGGCTTTCACACTGTGAATGCTATGGAAAGAATGACTGTTTCTGTCTCTTTTGTATTCACCATAGTGACTAAAATAGTGCTGTATATCTAGTAATTAATCTATACATGCTTTCTGGCTTGAGGAATGAGTATTCATCATGGTTGGGATAATGATGTTGAGAGAAAGCTGGCTATAAAACCTGCAGGTCCTTACAGGCACATGAAATGATGCTCCACATTGCTAATTATTAGAGAAATTCATTTCAAAACCACAGAGAGATACCATCTCACACCAGTCAGAATGGCCATCATCAAAAAGTCTACAAATAACAAATGCTGGAGAGGGTGTGGAGAAAAGGGAGCCTCCTACACTGTTGGTGAGAATGTAAATTGATGCAGCCAGGGTGGAAAACAGTATGGAGGGTCCTTAAAAAATNCACACCAGTCAGAATGGCCATCATCAAAAAGTCTACAAATAACAAATGCTGGAGAGGGTGTGGAGAAAAGGGAGCCTCCTACACTGTTGGTGAGAATGTAAATTGATGCAGCCAGGGTGGAAAACAGTATGGAGGGTCCTTAAAAAATTAAAAATAGACTTAAAATAGACTTACCATATGACCCAGCAATCTCATTTCTGGGTACCTATCTGGAAAAAACAAAAACGCTAATTTGAAGAGGTACATGTACCTCAGGGTTCATAGCAGCATTATTTACAGTGTCAACAGACACACATATACACACACACTGGGGTATTACCCAGCCATTAAAAGGAATGAACTGTTGCCATTTGCAGCAACTTGGATGAACCTAGAGAATATTATGCTTAGCGAAGTAAGTCAGACAGAGAAAGGCAAATACTATACGATACCACTTATATGTGAAGCTAAAAAATAATACAAATGAATTTTATACCAAACAAAAATAGACTCACAGACATAGAATGCAGATTTATGGTTACCAGAGAGGAAAGTGGGGGTGGGGGGGACAAATTAGGAGTATAGAATTAACAGGTACAAACTGCTGCTGCTGCTGCTGCTAAGTCACTTCAGTCGTGTCCGACTCTGTGCAACCCCGTAGACGGCAGCCCACCAGGCTCCGCCGTCCCTGGGATTCTCCAGGCAAGAACACTGGAGTGTTCTTTCCAATGCATGAAAGTGAAAAGTAAAATGAAGTCACTGGGTCGTGTCCAACTCTCAATGACCCCATGGACTGCAGCCTACCAGGCTCCTCCATCCATGGGATTTTCCAGGCAAAAGTACTGGAGTGGGGTGCCATTGCCTTCTCCGAGGTACAAACTACTATATATGAATAAGTAACAAGGATTTACTGCATAGCACAGGGAATTATGATTGTATCCAGTATCTTATAATAATCTATAATGGAATATAATCTACAAAAACACAAAACTCCCCTGAATCACTATGCTGTACACCTGAAACTAATAAAATATTATAAATCAACTGTACTTCAATTAAAAAAAAAGACTACAGTGGCCTGTTGTACATTTGGTATGCTCTGGTCTTTGGTTGTCTCTGGTTAGACCATATTTCCATCTTCTCTGCTTCAAGATGCTGTTCAGTGACTGTATTAGCTTTACCCCAAAGGTAAAGGTTTTCCAGAATCGGTATGGGAGTCAGCAAAACGCTAGGTGGTAAAACCAGGGACAGGCAGGTCCCGCATGTGCTCTGAGTGTGCAGGGTCTGTCAGTGTGCTCGTGTGCCTTTCTGTGACTGAGTTTCTGGCAGAGTTCCCTGGATTTTCCTGTGTGATGGGGGAAGTGCCCTTCAAATCCAGTCCACTCCCCTTTGACCCTTCGGAAAGCAGAAGACACTGTTGGTGGCTTACTGTGGCTTCTACACGAACTATGATGAGGGATTACTTTACTCAGTTAACGGTTTAAAAAGACATTTGTTTTCCTTTGATGACACTTATTGTGTAAGATAATGAACGCTGCCAATAAGAAGAGAAATCAGCTGCAATCTAATTTGTTGCTGCTGTTGTTTACTCACTAAGTCACGTCCACCTCTTTGCAGCCCCGTGGACAGTAACTCTCCAGGCTTCTCTGTCCGTGGGATTTCCCAGGCAAGAATACTGGAGTGGGTTGCCATTTCCTCCTCCAGGGGATCCTCCTGACCCAAGGATTGAACCTGCATCACCTGCATTGGCAGGCGGCTTCTTGATCATGAGCCACTAGGGAAGCTCAAAAATCTAATTACCCAAATATTAAACCACCATAAACATTTTGATGGTTTCTTTTTCTTCACTTTTTTTCTCTTGCATTCCTATGTGCATTTGTATGTAAACAAAGATCTCAATTATTTTGAAAAATAATGTAGTTCTTTAAGAACTGGTACCAGGATCAAGACTGTAGTGAAACAACTTTGCCTGACTTGTAAGAGCTCACGTCGTAGTACGTTTATGTCTTACTCCTGGCAGCAGTCCTGGTTTTAGGTACAGGTTCACTCAAACAGGCGAAACAATCATGTTCTCTGTCTTGCCTGCGCAGGCGGAATAGCAGCATTATTTTTATTTGCCCTTTGGTTCTGAGTAACAGGTTTTAGCCAACCTTTGGCTTCAATGCTAAGTGATACAGTCCGTCTCCTGTTTCTTGTCTGAATGGAAACTGAGAAACATGCCTGACCTCCTGCTTTTCCCTATGCTCTGTTTCCTCTGAGTTTAGCAGGAATTAGGAGTGTTTGTAAAGGTTCTGTGATTTCTACTGTATTATTATAATTATACTGCAGCAGCTATTTTTTTTGTTTGTTTTGCTGCATATTCTTTCATGATAGTTATTGAGTAGCTGTTGAACATCCCATTATTGAACAGGTGGCATTATTCAGTGGTACCTACCAAGATTCTCTTTCAGAATCAAGGTCTGAGTTTAGAAGATACCTTCAGTGTCTCTTCTATTTCTTGACAAATCCAAATTTTTGTTCACTATTCCAAGGTGAATGATAACATTCAGTTCCAAAATCTGGTATCTAATTTGGGAACTACTAAGTCAATGGGTAGAGTCTGGAATAAAAATTATGTCTTCAGGAGGGAGCTTAAAGACTTTTCTCTGACTTTGGCCTAATGCTTAAGCAGATTTTCAAGAAGCTTGTCCATCTGTTACCACTGAAAAAATTAAAACTGGTCATTGATTAATTTTTTTCCCCAAATAGGAATATAGTCTGTTCTGCTATAACATGAGGTGCGGTTGCTAAAGATAATAGTGTGGAAAGCCACAAGTCTTGTGGGAAAAATGGAGTTAAGGACACAATATTCACAAACTTTGTCGGTGACATATGGAAGAGATTTGTTGTTGTTCGGTCATTAAGTGGTGTCCTCCTCTTCGCAACCCCGTGGACTGTAGCCCTCCAGGCTCCTCTGTCCTCCACTATCTCCCAGAGTTTGCTCAAATTCATGTGGATTGAGTTAGTGATGCTGCCTAACCATCTCATCCTCTGTCGTCCCCTTTCTCCTTTTGCCTTCAATCTTTCCCAGCATCAGGGTCTTTTCCAGTGAGTCAGTTCTTCACATCATGTGGCCAAAGTATTGGAGCTTCAGCTTTAGCATCAGTCCTTCCAGTGAATATTCAAGATTGATTTCCTTTAGAATTAACTGATTTGATCTCCTTGCAGTCCAAGGGGTTCTGAAGAGTCTTCTCCAGCACCACAATTCGAAAGCATCAGTTCTTTGGCACTCAGCCTTCTTTATGGTCCAGCTCTCACAACTGTACATGACTACTGGAAAACCATATCTTTGACGGTGTGGACCTTTGTTGGCAAAGTGATTTCTCTGTGTTTTAATATGCTGTCTAGGTTTGTCATAGATTTCCTTCCAAGGAGCAAGTGTCTTCTAATTTAATGGCTGCAGTCACCATCCACAGTGATTTTGGAGCCCAAGAAAATAAAATCTGTCACTTTTCCCCCTTCTGTTTGCCATGAAGTGATGAGACTGGTTGCCATGATCTTAGGTTTTTTAATGTTGAGCTTCAAGCCAGCTCTCTCGCTCTCCTCTTTCACCCTCATCAAGAGGCCCTTTCGTTCCTCTTCCCTTTCTGCCATTGTTTAGTCGCTAAGCCATGTCCTACTCTTTTGGGACCCCATGTATTGTAGCCTGCCAGCTTCCTTTGTCCATGGGTTTCCCATGTAAGAATACTGGAGTGGGTTGCCATTTCCTTTTCCTGGGGATCTACCTGACCCAGGGATCAAGCCCACCTGTCTTGCAGGCGGATTCTTTACCACTGAGTCACACAGGGAAGCCCCTTTCTTCCATTGGAGTGGTATCATGTGCATATCTGAGGTTATTGATATTTCTCTCAGCTATCTTGATTCCAGCTTGTGATTGATCGGCCCAACGTTTCACATGGTGTACTCTGCATAGACGTTAAATAAGTAGGGTGAAAATATACAGCCTTGACATACTCTTTCCCCAATTTTGAACCAGTCAGTTTTTCTGTGTCCAGTTCTAACTGTTGCTTGTTGACCCATGTACAGGCTTCTCAGGAGACAAGTAAGGTGATCTGGTACTCTCTTTAAGAATTTTCCGCAGTTTGTTGTGATCCACACAAAGTGTAGCATAGTCAGTGAAACAGAAGTAGATGCTTTTCTGGAAGTCCCTTGATTTCTTCATGGGCCAACAGATGTTGGCAATTTGATCTCTGGTTCCTCTGCCTTTTGTAAACCCAGCTTATACATCTGAGAGTTGTCAGTTTATATACTGCTGAAGCCAAGCTTGAAGTATTTTTGAGCATAACCTTGCTAGCGTGTGAAATGTGCGCAATTGTATGATAGTTTGGACATTCTTTGGCATTGCGATTCTTTGGGATTCAAATGAAAACTGATCTTTGCCAGTCCCATGGTCGCTGCTGAGTTTTCCAAATTTGCTGATATACTGAGTGCAGCACTTTAACAGAATCAGCTTTTAGGATTTGAAATAGCTTAGCTAGAATTCCATCACCTCCACTAGCTTTTTTTGTATAGCAACCTGACAAAAACAGGATAGTTTTATATGTGTTCAGCTCAGTTCAGCCGCTCAGTTGTGTCTGACTTTTTGTGACCCCGTGAACTGCAGCACACCAGGCCTCCCTGTCCATCACCAACTCCTGGAGTCCACCCAAACCCATGTCCATTGAGTTGGTGATGCCATCCAACCATCTCATCCTCTGTCGTCCCCTTCTCGTCCTGCCTTCAGTCCCTCCCAGTATCAGGGTCTTTTCAAATGAGTCAGTTCTTCCCGTCAGGTGGCCAAAGTATTGGAGTTTCAGCTTCAGCATCAGTCCTTCCAAAAAACACCCAGGACTGATCTCCTTTAGGATGGACTGGTTGGATCTCCTTGCAGTCCAAGGGACTCTCAAGAGTCTTCTCCAACACCACAGTTCAAAAGCATCAATTCTTTGGTGCTCAACTTTCTTTATAGTCCAACTCTCGCATCCATACATGACTACTGGAAAAACCATAGCCTTGATTAGACCGACCTTTGTTGAAAAAGTAATGTCTCTGCTTTTAAATATGCTGTCTAGGTTGGTCATAACTTTCCTTCCGAGGAGTAAGTGAAGTGAAGTTGCTCAGTTGTGTCTGACTCTTTGCGACCCCATGGACTGTAACCTACCAGGCTCCTTGGTCCCTGGGATTTTTCCAGGCAAGCATACTGGAGTGGGTTGCCATTTCCTTCTTCAGGGGATCTTTCCAACCCAGGGATCGAACCTGGGTCTTCTGCATTGTAGGCAGATGCTTTACCGTCTGAGCCACCAGGAGAGCCCTCCAAGGAGTAAGCGTCTTTTAATTTCATGGCTGCATCACCATCTGCAGTGATTTTGGAGCCCAAAAAACAAAGTCTGATACTGTTTTCAGTGTTTCCTCATCTACTTGCCATGAAGTGATGGGACCGGGTGCCATGATCTTCGTTTTCTGAATGTTGAGCTTTAAGCCAACTTTACTAGAGTCACTATCTGCAGTGATTTTGGAGCTCAAAAAAATAAAGTCTCTCACTGCTTCCACTGTTTCCCCATCTATGTGTTTATTGTGATCCATACAGTCAAAGGCTTTAGCATAATCAATAAGCAGGAGTAGATGTTTTTCTGGAACTTTCTTGCTTTTTCAATGATCCAGCGGAAGTTGGCAATTTGATCTCTGGTTCCTCTAATTCTCTGGTTCTTTTTCTAAATCCAGCTTGAACATCTGGAAGTTCACGATTCACGTATTGCTAAAGCCTGCCTTGGAGAATGTTGAGTATTACCTTACTAGTGTGTGAAATGAGTGCAATTGTGCAGTAGTTTGAACATTCTTTGGCACTGCCTTTCTTTGGGATTAGAATGAAAATTGACCTTTTTCAGTCCTGGGGCCAATGCTGAGTTTTCCAAATTTGCTGGCATATTGAGGGCAGCACTTTCACAGCATCTTTCAGGATTTGAAATAGCTCAACTGGAATTCCATCACCTCCACTAGCTTACTGTCTCTTATACACATCTAGATGTGTATAAGAGACAGGTTTATTGTGATCCACACAGTCAAAGGCTTTGGCATAGTCAATAAAGCAGAAATAGATGTTTTTCTGGAACTCTCTTGCTTTTTCCATGATCCAGCGGATGTTGGCAATTTGATCTCTGGTTCCTCTGCCTTTTCTAAAACCAGCTTGAACATCAGGAAGTTCACAGTTCACGTATTGCTGAAGACTGGCTTGGAGAATTTTGAGCATTACTTTACTAGCATGTGAGATGAGTGCAATTGTGCGGTAGTTTGAACATTCTTTGGCATTGCCTTTCTTTGGGATTGGAATGAAAACTGACCTTTTCCAGTCCTGAGGCCACTGCTGAGTTTTCCAAATTTGCTGGCATATTGAGTGCATCATCTTTCAGGATTTGAAATAGCTCAACTGGAATTCCATCACCTCCACTAGCTTTGTTTGTAGTGATGCTTCCTAAGGCCCACTTGACTTCACATTCCAGGATGTCTGGCTCTAGGTGAGTGATCACACCATCGTGATTATCTGGGTCATGAAGCTCTTTTTTGTACAGTTCTCCTGTGTATTCTCGCCACCTCTTCTATTAAGAAGATATTAATAAGATATTAATCTTCTGCTTCTGTTAGGTCCATACCATTTCTGTCCGTTATCGAGCCCATCTTTGCATGAAATGTTCCCTTGGTATCTCTAATTTTCTTGAAGAGATCTCTAGACTTTCCCATTCTTTTGTTTTCCTCTCTTTCTTTGCATTGATCGCTGAAGAAGGCTTTCTTATCTCTCCTTGCTATTCTTTGGAACTCTGCATTCAGATACTTATATCTTTCCTTTTCTCCTTTGCTTTTCACTTCTCTTTTTTTCATAGCTATTTGTAAGGCCTCAGACAGCCACTATTCTTATTTGGAATTCTTTTCCATGGGGATGGTCTTGATCCCTGTCTCCTGTACGATGGAATTAGTTGTTTTCAAACCAGGCTCATTTTTGTCCCCAAGGAGTCAGTTGGCAATACAGAGAGAAATATAGCTGTCACAACTTGAAGGAAGGTGAAATGTTATTGGTATCTCTTAGCAGCTGAGGATACTACTAAACATCCTCCAATGCATAGGACAGTGCCCACAACAAAGAATTACCTGGTCCAAAGGTCACGAGTGCCTAAGTTGAGAAATCCTTGGGGCAAAAGGGTAGGGTCAGAAGAATGAGGAGAATATAAAGAATAAGGTCAGGCTTCCCTGGTGGCTCAGAGGTTAAATCGTCTGCCTCCAATGCGGGAGACCCGGGTTCGAGCCCTGGGTCGGGAAGATCCCCTGGAGAAGGAAATGGCAATCCACTCCAGTATTCTTGCCTGGAGAATCCTGTGGACAGAGAAGCCTAGTCGGTTACAGTCCACGGGGTCGCAAAGAGTCGGACACGACTGAGCGACTTCACCTTCACCTTCTTGCTCAAAAGGCACAGCAACCTAATCCTGCCCTGATTACAACTCTCAGGTTAATACAATACACTTCCAGCCCACACTCTCTTGCCAATGTTTTTTCACCAGCATTGCAGCATTCCCCACGTGCTAGGCTTCAGTCCCAGAAGAGCATTACTTTCCGAAGGGAAGGGTATTCTCTGCTCTTTTTTGTTTGTAAACTTTGGTTCTTGCTGTTTTCTTTGAAATACTCGTATTTCTACATCTACAGAAATTCCACTCATTCTTTAGGACTCACCCTAGAAGTCGCTTCCTCCTTCAAGTCATCCTTAACTCAGCCTAGAAACAGTATTTACTCCCTTCCTCTCAATAGTCTTGTACCGTATTGGGCACCCTTTTATTTTTGAATGAATTATTTACATTAAAATTATGTATTAACCCGTATCTCCTAAACTTAATGGCAGAAATTGAGCCATGAGCTTCAAGTGTACAGCATAGCATCTGACACAGAGCTTCTATTTTAAGTATTTGATAAAAGAGTAAAATAAATACCTGAATCAACTGTAGAAAGAGAATGAAAGACCTAAACTGCACAAAACTTTTAAAAATAAACAAACTTGATTCGCTTTACTCCAAATTAAAAATTCTGAGTCTAGACATTATTCATCCTTTGACAGCTAACAGACATAAGTATGAAATCTGCATTCCACGCAGGAGAGTAAGAGCTCTTTTCCTTTTCACCTACTGCTAATCCCTATACTTGAAAATAAACACATGGAAATTGCTGGCAGAAAAGACGCAATGTTATGGCTTCTATACCACTCACATCTTAAAATAACATTGCATACATAGTTTCTAAATAAGCTTATAGATTAAAAGTAAATTTGGGGGCTTCTTTCCAGAAAGATACACTAGATGTACTTTTGTCAATTCCTTCCATTAAGTACAGCTGAAAATACTGGACTCTGTAGATAAAAACAAACCTCAGATGATTCTGAAAGGTAGAGAAAAGAAGACAGAATGGCTAGAGACTTTGACACCAAGAAATGACATGGTATTCAGGTCCCTGAGTTGGCATTTGCCTTCTATGTCCCAGGTATGGAGTTGAAGAAGACAACAATCTCAAAACCCCAACAAACACAACAAACAAAAAGCTCTGACAAAAGTCTGTTGTCTCTGGGCAAAGGTTCAGAAAAGGGGTAACCTCACAGAGTAAAATACTTCAATACAGCAACTGCTGTACTCCAGCGAAAAAACTTTCGCTCTGTGAAAGCCCCTATTAAAAGGGTCGGCACTTAAAGAGGAGGTATTGATGAATTTCACCTAGTTGGATAAATCTACAGAGAATGATGGTGAATGAAGCAGTCAATCCCAAAGGTTATATGTTGTATTATTTCATTTATATAATATACTTGAAAGGCGCATTTATAGAAATAGAGGAGATTTGTTGTTTATTCACCAAGTCGTCATCTCCAACTCTTTGCAACCCCATGGACTGCAGCTCACACTGCCTCCCTGTCCTTCACCATCTCCTGGAGCTTGCTCAAACTCCTGTCCATTGAGTTAGATATATTCCATGCTATAATTTTGCCCGAAGTGATAGCTTTGCTGTATCCCAAGTGTTTTGGTAAAGTGTGTTTTATTTACTTCAAAATATTAAAAAGTTAATTTTTAGATTTCTCCTTTAACCCACATGTTATTTAGAAAAAAAAATGTTTAATGCATTTTGCAGTTTTCCAGCTATCTTTCTGTTACTGATTTCTAGTTTAATTCCATTGTGGTCTGATAGCATACTTTGTATGGTTTCTATTGTTTTAAATTTGCTTAAGTGTATTTTATGTGTGTGACTGGGTCTGTCTTGGTGAATGTTTCATGGGGAATTGAGAAGATGTATTTATTCTGCTGTTGTTGAAGAATTATACAGATATAAATTAAATCCAGCTGACTGATAGTGGTGTTCAAATATGTTCTTACTAATTTCTTTGTATTGAATTTGCCAGTTAATCTTAGAGGGGTCTTGAAGTGTCCAACTGCAATGGAGAGTTTTGACACTGTTGCTAGGATTATACACATTATACACATGTTTTGGAGAATTGATTCCTTTATGTAATGAGCGTTCATTATGTAATTCTCCACTTTATTCCCGTTGACTTCTTCTGCTCTTAACTCAGCTCTATCTGAAGTTTAATATAGTTTCTACTGCTTTCTTTTCCTTAGTATTACTCTGTTGGTCTTTATGCTTAAAGTGGATTACTAACTCAATGGACAGGAGTTTGAGCAAGCTCCAGGAGATGGTGAAGGACAGGGAGGCAGTGTGAGCTGCATTCCATGGGGTTGCAAAAGAGCTGGAGACGATGACTTAGTGAATAAACAACAGATCTCCTCTATTTCTATAAATGTGCCTTTCAAGTATATTATATAAATGAAATAATGCAATATATAACCTTTGGGATTGACTGTTTCATTCACCATCTCCTCCTCTGTCTCCCCCTTCTCCTCCTGCCCTCAGTCTTTCTCAGCATCAGGGTCTTTTTTCAACAAGTCAGCTCTTCGCAGCAGTTGGCCAGATTATTGGTTGCTAGAAATAAAGAGGGGATGGAGCCCAGAGAGCATTGGGTGTGGCTGCAAAAGAGTAATATGCAAGATGGAAATATTCTGAATCTTGACTGTTTCAGTGCCAACATCCTGATGATGATTTTGTGCTCTACTTTTGCAAGATTACCGTTTGGTAAAACTAGGTAAAGAGTACGTGGAATTTCCTAGTGTTATTTATGCCTGAATGTGAATCAGTAATCAGTTAATTTAATAAAACATCACAATGGCTTAGGAGTTCTTTAGGATATCTTATTATATTAAAAATATGTTTATATAACTTTTTATACAGGCCATGATACAGTTTATACTCACAGTATATATTTTCTTTTCCAAAGAGGAGTTGTCAGTGCTGCTTTCCAAATAGGAGCTACTTCTTTTGGCTGAGGATAGAAGTTCTGCTTACATGACTGGTGTTTACAAAAGATGTCACAACATAAGTTCTATGCTTTTATGCCACATACATTTTGTTGAAAATATTGTAAATTGCTTAGCGAGAGTATTTGGGGAACATGAGTAATTCCACAGGAGTTTTACAATGAGTGGTAAGGTTCTAAAGAGCCATCCTAAGAATACCCTGTTACAACTAGTTTCACCTACCATAGTTTCTTTTACGCAGTTAAAAAGAAAAATAAAAAGGCATAACTGCATTTGAAAACAAATTTTCAGAAAAAATCAAAAGAAAATGAATCAATTGCTGAGATGCCTCTGTGTTCAAAGTGAAAGCCTAATATCCTATCATCATACTTAGTAGTAAATGCACCCATGCGTGCACACGTAGTCACTTAGTCATGTCTGTCTCTTTGCAACCGTTTGGACTGTAGCCCACCAGGCTCCTGTCCATGGGATTTCCCAGGCAAGAATACTGGAGTGGGTTGCCATTTCCGCTTCCAGAGGATCTTCCTGATCCAGGGATTGAGACATCACCCTATTAAACATAGTATTTTGCAAGCTGTTTAGGTCTCTTGTTGGCAGAATCTAAGACTGAAAACCTGCTGAGTTTATCAGTGGATGGATTCTACATCATTCCTTCTTCCCAAGATATGCTTATTAATGTCTAGTGGCCTTATGTTAGGGCAGCAAAATTACCTAGTAATCATGTCAGTTTATTAACAGTGTGGTCCTCTGTAATTGAAAACTTTGAGAATTTTGAAACTGTTTGGCTTTGGAGTTTTTATATGGGAAAGGTTTACGTCACTAAATGTTGCTCATCTGTTTTTTTTTTTTTCCTCCTTATTTTGCATTTCTTTCAGTAGGACCTCTTTTGATATGGGTTCAAAATGGAGTATTTGGATAGGATTGTTTTTTACAATGGCTAAATGCACGGAATCTTGAGGAAGAATCATCAGGATTAAACCCTAGCTTTGGCCTTGTTGGCCATGAGACCTTGCATGTATTATTGGAGCTCTCTGTGCCTCAGTTTCTTTGTTCTTGAAGGATTAATTAAATCAATAAATGTAGGTGCTTAGAATACAGCCTGGTACTTAAGCACAACTTAAGGGTAACCATTACTATTATATCAACATCAAGAATGTGTAAAATTACATTATATTCTTAAAGAATTTCTCTTTTTTAGTGATTAGAAATGATATTGTATTGGAATTTTACCAGAGACAATAACTTACCATCTTTGATCACCAAAGTCATGCTAAAATTAATTGATTGGTTTTTGTTCAATGCCCACCACAGACTACCATTAATGGGGGTGTATTAAATCATCCCTGATTTTAATTGCTCTGAATAAGAGCATGAAGAATTTCACAGATGTGGGCTCAATCCCTGGGTCAGGAAGATCCCCTGGAGGAGGAAGCAGCAATCCACTCCAGTATCCTTGCCTGGAAAATCCTATGGATAGAGGAGCCTGGTGGGCTACAGTTCATATGGTTCCAAAGCATCAGACATGACAGAGCACACATGCATACACACACGTAGAACATGTATGTCATATTTCATTTATAAATACCAAAATCAGACATTCAGAACAAATCTTTTACTCCCATTGTTTTAAAACCATCAGTGGCTATCATTAAGGGAAAACATTCAGCATAAAAATTAAAGTCTCTCACAGGCCCTGGTCTCAAATCCCCTCTTTCCTCACATACTCATTTCTAGCACTTTGAGGTAGCTGGTGTTCCTGGCACATTCAACATTCTCCTTCTCAGTCCTTTGTCCACTCTGATCCTAATGTAATTCTTGGTTTCTCTTTAGGCAAACTCTTCCCCATTTCCAAATTTGGCTCACCTCTGCCTTCTATGGGTTCCCGCTTAACTAAAATCAAACAGACTGAATGCTTCTCTTCTCTTTTCAAATCACTGTGGAAATACCTATGCCCTACCCCGCTTCACTGTATTGTCTTATTTTTTCAGAATGATTGATTTTGTGTTTCAAAGTTTATAACTACAGGAAAGTACAAAGAAGTGTATAACTGGCATCCATTCTCTCTTTCTCTCTCTCTCTCTCTCTCCACCCTCTGCGGCCCAACCCTCCCCAATGCTGTGAGCTCCTCAGGGGCAGGAAGAATTTTTACTCACTTCCTACTACGCCCAGCACAGTTACTGGCACATAGGAAGCATTCAGCAAATGTCTTATGAATCATTGCATTCACAAGAGATGGAACTAGTTTAAAATGTTCTTGGGATAGAATACTGAGATCAGTATGGTTTGAACATACAGTCCCTACCTTGACAAAATAGGAACATAGTTTTATAGGCAGAGTAAAAGCAAATTCAGATACTTACAGTGTGTAAAGCTCATTGGTTGTTATGGTAATCAGTGTGAAATGCCAAACCTGACTCAGGGTGTTATTTGCCTTCTCAGAGGAAAATTACACAAAGCATGTGACTAGTGCGTTGTGTGGGATGAAGAAAAATGGAATCATAGTCCTTCAAGTATTTTGAACCTGGAATTGAGAAAACTGTTGTGTCACTGACGGTTTAGAAAAGATAGCTAGTTTAGTTTTGAAGAACTTACCAGGAAATCTGTTGACTCATGTGTGCTTGCTAAGTCGCTTCAGTTGTTCCCCACTCTTTGCAACCCTATGGACTGTAGCCTGCCAGACTCCTCTGTCCATGGGATTCCTAGGCGAGAATACCGGAGTGGGTTGCCATGCCCTCCTCCAGGGGATCTTCCCAACCCAGGGATCAAAACCATGTCTCCCACATTGCAGGCAGATTCTTTACTGTCTGAGCTGTCGGGGAAGCCCGTAGTCTCTATGGTGTTGTCTCAATTTGAAAGCCCTTTCTTTTACTTTTCCATGACTTAGCAGGCTCTCTCCTGAACTAAAGCCTGCCCTGCATTCCAGAGGGCTCGTCAGCAGCACGGTGTCCTGCTCTGTCTTTCCTTGTCCTGTGAGCCCATAAGCTCGGCACCTGTCCTTCTGCTGTAGCTCCTTCTTTCCCACTGTGATAGAACTTTTTTTGGTTGTTTTTTCTTTCAAAAACACATTACTTACTCAGCCTGTCATTCAAGGCACCACATGTCCTCAACCTATTTTTTGAGGGTGGTTTTGTCATCTAGTCCACGTGTACTGTATATTCTGGGTACTTCCTATAGTTTGTACTCGCTTCTCAGTCTCTAACCTTACTTTTGACTCTTAATTTCCCTGTTACCTGGAAAGGTGTCTTCTGCCATCTCCCACTGTAGAAGCCCTGCTGTATTTTAAAATACTAGCATAAATATAATCTGTTCATGAAACTTCCATGATTCTTCAATATCATGTGATTTTTTTTCTTCTTTGATTAACCATGGGTGTTTGTATCTCTGTTCTGGCACTAAGCCTGTTCTTTGATGTTCTGAATCGTTTTTAAAATTTTTTAAATATCCCTTTTCTTAATATCTTCACCCAACATGCACACACACAATAAGTGACTGATTCATTTTGAGTGTCTGATTTTGGTATTCATAGATGAAATATGAAATATACTTCCTCTATGTGTGTGTGCTTAGTTGCTCAGTAACTTAATGAAGTTACATGATATATTACTTACCAGTTAGTACATCTTCAATAAATATTGTTTGAGTGGAATTTATATGGTAATTGACAGCTTGAAAATGGAGAACTGTTAAGATATGAAAATTCATAATGGAAGATAGCAGATGAAGCATAGACTTTCGGAGAATTCTTCACTTTGGGAGGAGAGAATAAGGGGGACAGAGATGAGGAAGCCCAGACAAGGTGACTTGCTTTGGTTATTCAGGGAGTTGTCGGAGGGCCTCCTTAGAACCCAGGTCCGCTGAGGCTTAGCTAGAGAACAACTCGATTTCATGTAAATCAGCTCTTATTAATCATTCCCAGAGTGAGACATTTCTGCTCCTATTTTATAGTTGTACTAGCAAGTGGGTGCCAGAGGAAAAGGGAATTCCCTGGGTAACTGGACTGCAACCTCAAACCTCTTCACTTCCTTTGGATGATTAATTATGCCGCATGCTTCTTAACAAAGGACCCTTGATTCATATCCTAAAGCACTAGGGTATTAAGGCTGCAGCACTTTCTTAGCATCCTAGTTCAGTTAAAGTTTTCTCAAAGCTGGTTCCTATTTCTGGCAGTGACTCTTCAGTTCTGAAACTTTAGTTCCAGCCAAAATAAACTATTGTCTCAAGTCTATATTTTTCCTGAAGCACCATGGCATTTTTATGAAATGTGGAGACAGTTTTATGTATGACTTTAATGGTAACAATAAAGGACACAGATCCCCTTCTCTGGCCGCTATCCTTCCCGCTCTAGTACAGCCATGATTACACAGCCTCCAGAAGAGGGCTATCTTAAAACTTCCAAAGGAAATCTATCATTTATTTTCTGTGTGATCACATTTATTTTCTGTGATCTACACTTTCCTACTTTTATTTTTTTCCTCATTTACAGAAGCATCAAATTATTTTTTTATGTGTAGTTGGTTACATTTTTAAAGAGAAGAAAGAAATCCGCTACATTATATGGTTCCTCATTGTCTTGTTATTTAATTAAATAATGCTATTTAAGTCAACTTTTACAGTAGCTGTACTTTGTAAACATTTATTATTCATGCTGCTAATGATAATTCAGAAAAGAAAATATTACATTAAGTCTTGAAGGCTTTTTCGATATGAAAGACAAAGCTTGCCTAGTCTTGATATTTTTTTCCAAATCTGTATTAACTTAATTAAAAAACACATGTCATAAGGATGGATTTGAAACCTTTGGGAATATCTCTAGCATGATAGGATCAACATGTTAACATTCAACATTTCCAAGGCCATATTTTCCCACTTCAATGAATGGATAAAGGAAATTCTTCTCAGATTATTATGTTTCCATTATTTGAGTTTGTCTTGTGAACCCTCCAAAACATGATTTGTAAATTGAGGAATTTAAAACTAAAAGAAAGTTCTGAAGTCAAGTCTTTGAAAGAAGATGAGCTAATGTAGGCATACTAATCCTCGAAGAAGTGATTGTTCTTTTCAGTTAACTAAAATTTAAAAGTCATCTTGTTTTGTTAATGGTCATCTTTTAAAATGAGAAATTACGTTCTAGCCATTTCAGGAAAACAGAAATAATAAACATTCCGTGGTTTGTAGTCCTTTTTCACTATTAAAAGCAATTATAATGTTTAAATCTTGTAGAGTTGCCGCTAGAATATAATGGCTGTTCACAGCAGCTTTAGTTTCATGTTCCATAAAATTGAGCTTCCTGTCTTTACATTTTAGAGGCTAGATCATGATCCTTGAGCTTTTGCTATGTTAATGCATACAATTGCTGAGGAAAGGAAATAGTGTAACATGAGAAGACAAAGAGATGGAACCATCAAAGGAGACTTTTCCATACTAAGCAGAATCTTGGTGCTTGTTGAACTTAGCGATAGCATTTACTAAAACATATCTTTGAGCCATATGTCTGGAAATGTCTTACCACTTTAATGTGGAAAGCACAGAGGCCTCAGCAAGATACTGTTATGATGAGTTCATGAGGCAAATCTGAATTATTGGTTAAAAATGGGCAATGAAACTATTCTTCTAAAGCTCATTTCATGTATATTCAAGTTACCATAGGTTTGAGGAAATTGTATGATGGTTTATTTTTCTCAGCAGAGACTTTACTTAAGCTAATAAAACCTTTCTTCTTATAGAACTATGGTAATACCTAAAATAAGAACTTTTTCTATTAGTCTTATTTATGAACATTAGACAATTTTAGCTTTAGCTAAGGTTTGTTTCACATAATAAATATATTTCTTACACGTGTTTCTTGGTTGTGTATACTTGTCTATATAAATACAGAGAATGTGTAGTTAAAACTACATGTAAGTTGTATTTAGTGTGGCAAATAACATTTTGAGATATACACATCATATTCAGTACAGTTCCTTGAGGATGATGAGCTATTCATAAAGAGAAAACACTTATTAAAGTCAATTATTATCCTAGAAAGGAAGACCAATACAGAGTCAATCAAACATTGACTAAGCCACTGATACGGATATTAGGGCTTCCCAGGTGGTAGAGTGGTAAAGAATCTTCCAGTGCAGGAGACACAGGAGATGTAGGTTCGATCCCTGGGTCAGGAAGATCCCCTGGATCAGGAAATGGCAACCAACTCAGTATTGTTGCCTGGAAAATGCCATGGACAGAGGAGCCTGGCCAGCTACAGTCCAGGGGGTCTCAAAGAGTCGAACATGACTGAGCAGACAGACAGACAGACAATCTGGTTGTTAATTTTAGGTCAGTGTGATTTATTTAAGTGAAAAATGCTAGTTCTTTTCTCAAATTGATTTTTAACTATAATTATGAATTATGGAAAGTTCTCTTTTCATTAGAGAAAACAGGTTCCATGGAGTATTTTCTTTTAATAAGTCATTGCTTTATAGCTAATTAAGCACACTAGGAGCTCTGTAATATAATGAGCAATTAATTATAAACACTTCAGTATAGTATTTCTAACAGCCTAGATCTTTCATATCATGGGTTTTACTGAGTTTGATATACTTCACACTCAAGTGGAAAACTTTTCTGTGTTGCAAAGATAGTCTCTTCTTCAGTTGAGAAATAGTGTATTCCAGAGTTGACAGAAGGAAATGTATAGGTATTTGAATGAGACAGTAATAGAAAATCAGTATTACTTTATTTAGTGTCTGCTACTGCTGCTAAGTCACTTCAGTCGTGTCCGACTCTGTGCAACCCCATAGAAGACAGCCCACCAGGCTCCCCCATCCCTGGGATTTTCCAGGCAAGAACACTGGAGTGGGTTGCCATTTCCTTCTCCAATGCATGAAAGTGAAAAGTGAAGTCTCTAGGGAGGAAAAAATACAATTATATTGTAAAAATGTACTTTCAAAGTGCTATAGAAATTTTCTCCCAGGTAGAATGTTCTATTTATTTATGGGGATGTTTATAAAGTACTTTCATGTATATTATCTCATGTGTTCATTTAATAAATCTATGAGGCTGGCAGTAAATTGAAAATAAAAGGATTACAACTATTAAATAAATGAACAGGGTTTCTTTCACACCACTGAGATTTTCACATCAAATGTACTGCCATTTCCATTTCCAAAGCTATTGCCAGAAAACTTGGTGTTTCGTGTAGATTAATTGACATTTATTGTGTGGCTACTTACATGGAGCTTAATTATAAGCACATTCTTTTTAATTTACAGTATTTTTTGTAAAAAGCAGTCATTATGGAATAAGTGTAATTTGATGTTGTAATTAAATATACACTTAAAAATAAGAAAATTTTCCCTTAGTACTGCCGCAAGTACATACCCATAAGAACACACTTAACATATGTGAAACAAAATGCACAGGACACAGAAATACACATACCTACCTATTTCTCAGAATACTGCAAAGCTTATTTATTTTCCTTCTGTTATTTGTAAGCCAGCTCTTTCTAGTAACTAGGTACACTGTATGGTTTACTTACATTTTCTGCTACTTAAAATAGCATGATAACCAAGAAAGCAGTTAAGAAATTTTTTTTCCTTTCTTGACAGTCCTAACATTTTAGATACTCTGTTGTCTCCCAAACAATTGTTTTATATTTTTCTTTGTTTTAGGTCACAAGTTGTTTAAGTAATTTCAATATGGAAATATCCTCAAGAGAAAATATCAATATCCATCTTAAAATGAAGTAATTACTTCAATGGCAGGAAATTTGGAGGTTTTTTAGTTTCCAGTACTTTTAGTTGTCTGTGCTTTTAGTTTCCATTACTCAGGTGTTGAAGGTGGTCTTTTTCAACTTGACGTGTATCATTCTATGCTTTAGATTTGGCACAGCCTTTGTTTCATTTAAACAACAAAACACTCAAATGTGGTCATTGCTGTATACCTCAATAATCTATGATTAGCTTCAGCCCACTGTGTGTTGCACAGGATGAAACATTTATAGCAACTTCTAGCTCGCTCTCTGTCACAGTGACATGAGCTTAGCCTTTGTGATTTACCTGTCTTGGTAAATTGCCAAATCAACATAGCCAGAAGAATTATGTTAGATTAGGCTAAGAATAAACCTAATCTTTCTTTTCTAGAAGGTTCTAACTATAGATGGTTATCCATGCTCTTATGATAGCGTCTAAATATCAGAATCTAGCTTTATGGAATAGTAAGGTGTCACAACAGTGTGCTAGAAAGGCAGTTAGTAGTAGCTCTAGAAAGGCAATGTTAAGTTTTCAGGAAGTTTCAGAGCTAGTTGACATCACCCTATGGTAAGAATATTTACAACATGAAAGTGGTGAATTGGATAAAATTCATTTGCAGTCATTCAAAAAGAGGATTCAAATATTGCATAAGTAATTGAAATTTTACATGGTTCATATATCTGCCTAAATTTGCATATGTGGAAAATGATGACTAAATAAAACAAAATAGTTTAAATATCTAGAGTATAAATAATATGCATGCATACACACAAACATATATACACTTTTTGGGGGGCTTACTTTGAAAATATGAGGTCTTCCCTCATAGCTCAGTTGGTAAATCATCTGCCTGCAATGCAGGAGTCCTGGGTTTGATCCCTGGCTTGGGAAGATCCCCTGTAGAAGGAAATGGCAACCCACACCAGTATTCTTGCCTGGAGAATCCCATGCACAGAGGAGCCTGACAGGTCCACGGGGCTGCAAGGGTGAGACATGACTTAGTGACTAAACCACCACCACTTTGAAGATAAAAGACAATGGCATTTAATTACACTCAGGAAAAATGTATGCTTTAATTTCACTACAGTTTTTAGTAGCAAAACTGTAAAAACAAAGTATGAAAGAAATAAAATCATGCAGACTTGCAAAACCCATTTATTTTTAAAAAGGAAACATAATTAAACCTTGTTGATTAGCCAAAGAAATTATGAGCACAGCTGGGTCTTTTAAAATGTGTGCTGGTTGAAAGAGCTAGAAAATATAATTACCTTCTTTTGAAATCAATATCATTTTTAAAAAGCAAATCAAGATGTATTTAACTAAAAGTTAGGTGGGAAGTGACAGCTCAGTGATTCAAATAAAATTAAAAGACTAATAAATGTGATTTAGTAAAAATTTCAGTTAAATCTTACTCATGATACATTTTAAGTTTAATAATGTTCTTAATAATAGGTGTATATTATTGGATTCATAATACATCTCAGATATACACACTGTAAATTTGCTCATTTTCCTCTGTATAGCAATCATATGTGAATTCTGTAAATGGGGACTCTGAATTTCAAAAGACTTAAGACCACACAGGTTGTAAGTAGCTATAGTGGATTTCTAACTCAGATTGGCTGGCTTCAAAGCTCCTGCTACTTTCTCTCAGTCATTTTTCCTTTCTAAATATATAAAATTTGTAAATAATATATAAAACTGTAAAATGTATGTAGCTTTAATTATCACAATTCTGTTTAATCAATGCAAAGGTTTCTAAAATGTATACTATTAAGACTTTTTTCCATTGATTAAAAATCATTGCAAGAAAGCAGAGGATACACTTTATATGTGTGTGGGTGTTGGAAAATTACATTTTAGGAGTAAATTTTATACTCCTCTTGTACAACACAGGTGTTGACCCACAAGTATTAAGTACAACAAACATGTTTATACTTCAAGCCCCTTTCCCTCCACATAGTAGTGAAATACTGAATGCTATTTAATACCTAACTTTTGTTTCAAAAATTATGAGCTCTGCTCTGTGACATGTGAGAAAATTATTAAATTCTGAGTTTTGACAGAATGCCTTAACTCAGTGTAAAATTACAAGCCATGAATTGTCCGCAGGACCCAGATGAAAGCTTTACTTTTTCACAGACTTTACTTTATATCATTTATATGCCATCTTGGTAGACATTCAAAATAAGTATAGAAAATTTTCCAAATCTAATATAAAAAGTAATTATGATCATTTTTATTTTTCAGACTTCAGTGAAGAGTGAATTTCCTAGTGAAATTCTTAACTGTGTTACCTTCAAGTTAGTCTTGAAAATATTCTGAATGCGTAGACAATTGCATTTAAGTTCTTCAGTTTCTATATAAATGTAATTTCATTTAGGACTTTTAAAAAGTATTTTGGGGCTTCCCCAGTGGCTCAGCTGTTAAAAAAAAAAAAAATCTGTCTGCAATGTAGGAGACACAGGAGACGCAAGTTCGATCCCTATGTCGGGAAGATTCCCTGGACGGGGAAATGGCGACCCACTCCAGTATTTCTTGCTGGAAAAATCCCATGGACAGAGGATCCTGGCAGGCTACGATCCAAAGGGTCACAAAGAATCAGATGAGACCGAGCACACACGCACATACACAAAGTAAAATTTTAGAAGCTCCTTTTATAGTTGGCAATTCTTAAGGCTTGACAAAATGTTTTATGCCACATGTGGGAATAAAGGAAGGCTTCATGGGTAGATGTTTATCACAAGTTAACATGCAAATATACATATGTATCTTTCTAAAATTGCTCCCCCCATGAAATGGACAAATAATAACATTATCCAGGTATTTCTCACAAGTTGCTCTTAACAAAAGCACAGATTATGCCTTCCAAAATATCAGCTTTTGACAACAGACATCAAACTGCCATGATAGTATACCCAAAATGATTACTTTTAATTACCTGTGGATTTATCTTAAGCAGCTTTCATCCCCAACTTGTCTATAATCTACCTTAGGATAAGCACTATGTCATATTGTTCTATGTCCGAGCACATTACATAATGAACTTTTCATGTTTGTGTCTAACAAACCACACTTTGATCATGTAGTATTTGTCTATGGATGCCTGATTCAGAGATGGATTACAGCATAAATTGGTAGGCAAATGCCACTTTATTATTGAGCCTCATAGCTCAAAAAGATTGTTAATTTCTAATACTCCTTTCTTCACAAACCAGATCCCAGACCTGACCATTATTCCTACCTTCTTTTGTCCAAAATGTGTAACTCTATAATCAGTGTCTCTGATGTCAATCTCTTCCTTCATCTCTCAGAATAACATTTATATAGTAAATGGACTCTCATCTTTTTTTCTTATTCATTGCAGCTATACTGGTTTCACTGGTCTCTGTCAGCAACCAACTTTGTGTACATATTCTTTATTGCATAACCCAGTAGTTCTTAACATGTTACCATCAGAAATTCTTTTAAATTATTTCATCTTTTTGGTTAGAGCTCATGTTTCAGATTTTTTTCAAAGTAAATTTTGTTGCAGATTTTCCCAGCTCAAAATACATATTAGGTAGTAAATACTGGTAATAATTATGGAACGAAAGATGATGGTATATGAGTTGTATACTTGGGAACCTTCAGCAGCAATTCTTTGTTTTTTAATATTATTATATTCAAACATATTCGCATCAGAATTTTCCATTATGTTTTGGAAAACGATTAAATCACAATTTGACTTAATCACAGAGCACTGATTTTATTTTTATTGTATTTTTTGTTTTTTTAGAAACCATGTACTACTCTAGTGTAAACAGAATTCTGCCTGTTGAGTGTATATAAGTAATGTTCCTTGAATGTAAGTCCTAAATTCTTACCCTTCTCCCAATTGTGAAAATTCCTTTATGAAAGCAGTCACAAATTGACTTAATACAGATTGGTTACCCTGAGATGGTTTTCCTTCTTGCCAGGACAGCTGCAGCAGAGAAATAGGTCACAAAGCATTGAACTCTACCAGCAGCAATCAAAAGGAAACCAACTGCTGCTTGGTGCCTGGGCTAGAATCCTGAGTTGATTGGGATTTTCCAATCTTTTTTATTTTATTACTGTTGTCTATTACTTAATGTTTTATATCTGTTTTTTATACTTGGAAATTAAAGCAAAATCAATTTATAAGTCATTTGCTATTAATATTCCCATATAATTATTTCTACAATTACTATTGTGGTTAAAAAATACCTATGTGATTTACTTCTCAAACTTTCTATATGAAAAAAGTTGTGAGTAGACAATATAATGGGTTCATAATGTTGTTCAGTAAACACATGATCTTATTTTTTAAACCATTTCAGAATGTTATACATTTTATGTACTCAGATATCAAGGCAGAAAATGACTCTTCTTTACCTAAAACTATATACCTGGCTACTAGGATTCTTTGCAGGAGAAGAAGCATACACAGTTACACACACAAACACACACACACACACACACAATTTGACTCCAATTTTTAACCTTTAGAGGAGACAAAAATTCATACAGTTATCCCACTGGGCCTTGTGAAGTGTCACCTCAACAGTTTCATTGGAAATATCACAATTAAACCTGCAGCTTCATTTGTAGACTAGCCAAAAATAATACACAGATTCCTTTAAAGATTTGTCCATTTTTCAATGTAAAATAAAACTCTGCTAGTTACTGTGTAAAACCTAAACTTCCTGGGTTTTAGGTAGACTTTTGTTTCTAGAACTAAATTTTCATATGCTTGAAAAAAATATCTAACTCCTAATTTTATTGAATCTATCATTTTCAGTTGCTGAGGTTCTTAGAGCCCAGTCCCCACTAATAATCACTAGAGCTTGCAGTTAATTACTGAGTGCCTAGAGTATGCAGTTACAGTGCTAAATGATTTACTTAATTTAATCCTGTTCACTTTAATTCTGTGTTAAATATGAGGAAAAGGCAAGTTCATGGTTGAATAAGCAGACAAATGGCAGAAACTGTGCTTTTAGCATCTACTCATTTGGCATCTTGGGTCATAAATATTCTGTGTAGTTTTCACAGAAATATTTGTTCTAAGTCGATTCAGTGGTTCAGTTGCATTTGACTCTTTGTGACCAAAGAGATTACCAGGCTTCTCTGTCCATGGTATCCTCCAGGCAAGAGTACTGGAGTGCCTTGTCCTTCTCCAGAGGATCTTCCCGACTCAGGGATTGAACCCGTGTCTCTTACATCTCCTACACTGGTAGGCAGAGTCATTACCACTAGTGACACCTGGGAAGGGATAGCTATATTTAATATCACAATTAAATAATGATGTTTCTTGAATCCTTGTTTTTGTGAAGAGGCCATGCAATAGGTAAGGATATTTAGGGATCTGAAAGAATGCTTTTGTGTCTCTTTCTATAGCTGAATGACACTTGAGCCCTAAAAACATCACCTAATAGTATGTGATCGCTGATGAGCACGTTTAGTCATTCTGAGTCTTTTTATTTCTCCATAACTATAGCAAGTGAAACTAAAAGATTTGTGGGAATCTGTTCAAGTTCTAAAATTCATGCATTTTCATTCAAGGTTTATTAATTAAGCCAACTTCATTAATTTAATGATATATATTTACTAAAATAATGAATTTATCATAGCTCTTATGGGCTTTAAAGTATCACTGAAACATGGCATTAAGAAAAACACTTCATGAGCAGTCTAGTCATTGGCTGGGAGGAGATAAGTCTTGGCTGTGGTATAAAGGTGGTGGTGTTTATACATAAAGCACTTACAGTAACTTCTGATTCAAGTTGGTCATTCCTAGAGAGAGTTGCATAACTTGCATTTATTAATATGTTATCTCACCGATACAGAGAACATATTGGTGTTTGCCAGAGGGAAGTTATAGGCCTGGGGTCCATGGAATGGGTGAAGGAGATCAACAAGTACAAACTTTTGGTTGTAAGATAAACAAGTCCTGGGGATGTAAAATATGGGAATAAAGTCAATAATATTGTATTAAAATTGTGTGGTTACAGAAAATAATTAGAATCATTGTAGGAATCATTCCACAGTATATATATATAAATGCTGACTCACTGTGTTGTATATCTGAAACTGCTATAATATCATGTCTATTTTCCTCAGTAAAAATATATGTAATAAAAATAAAATAGATATCTCAATAATAACTCATTTCAGTTCCCCACTTTTTGTGCCTGTCAATATATGAATCCAGTTTTACCTTACAACTTCTTCTAAATGGAGTCCCTTTATTTTTAAGTAATGAGATGTGAACAGTTGATTTTATTTTATTTATTTATTTTTTTGGCTTTACAGAAAATTTTGCCAAGCTTCCAAGTTTTACCAAGCGTTTATTTCATAGAATAAACTCTTCTGCTCTGTAAGAATTTATTATGCAAGAATAATATTGATTCAAAAAAAAAACATGAGAAATGAAAGTAGACATCCCTTTCACTCAAAGACGTATATGTAAAAATTTCAAATGATGGCCAACCAAATCCTATTGTGTTTCTTTTTTTTTTTTTTT
>SJYX01010221.1:94790-107664 GCA_006410675.1 Oreotragus oreotragus
CTTCTGAATAACCAACAAATCACAGAAGAAATCAAAAAAGAAATCAAAATATGCATAGAAATGAATGAAAATGAAAACACAACAACCCAAAACCTGTGGGACACTATAAAAGCAGTGCTAAGAGGAAAGTTCATAGCAATACAGGCATACCTCAGGAAACAAGAAAAAAGTCAAATAAATAACCTAACTCTACACCTAAAGCAACTAGAAATGGAAGAAATGGAGAACCCCAGAGTTAGTAGAAGGAAAGAAATCTTAAAAATTAGGGCAGAAATAAATGCAAAAGAAACAAAAGAGACCATAGCAAAAATCAACAAAGCCAAAAGCTGGTTTTTTGAAAAGATAAATAAAATTGATTTTATTTTAAATTCACTACCTTGCCTTTTAAATTATTTGTTTACTGTGTAGCCCTTTCTGATAGTAAGGTGCAATCAAATGGTTCTTCCTTCGTGACATAAATACAAGGTGAAATATCAAAGAACTAATAAACTTTGATGAAACTAATATGATTGATATTGTACAATTCCAAACATATTTAATAAAGACACTATTTTTGCTAAAAATTTCAAAAGAATCCAAAAACATACAAAATGGAAATATAATACAACTTATCTTGAGTCAAATTTAACATAAATTTAGTTCTCACACCAAATTCAAGAGCTTTCCAGGTTGTGCTAGTGTTAAAGAGCCCACTTGCAAATGCAAGAGACACGGGTTCGATACCTGAGTCAGGAAGATCCTCTGGAGGAGGGCATGGCAACCCACTCCAGTATTCTTGCCTGGAGAATTCCAAGGATAGAGGAGCCTGGCGGGCTACAGTCCATGAGGTCGCAAAGAGTCAGACACAACTGAAATGACTTAGCATGCACCAAATTCAGGTATTTAACACAAAAACAAAATCAGCACATGTCTTCAGGGTAAATGTAACTTTCTCCGATTTTGCTATACACTTCTAGGCTTAGTTTACAGAAGCCCAGAATTAATTTTGTACCTCTAGCTACATCCTAGAACAAGGGAATGCAACAGAATCAGGCTTATGCACCTACTTGGATTGTACTTGACAGCAATGGCTTTCACAAGAATCAACATTGTACCTTCAATGGGAGCAGGAAGCCTTAGGGAAGAGTTTTTGACATACAACTTTCCATTATATTTTCCCCCATCTTATTAGTTTAAAAGTGCACCACTCCTCTGGGATCCCAAGAAATGATCTTGTTTCTTAAATACAATGCTTACCACATTCTGCCACAATTTATTTATTCTGAAAGGGAAAGTGAAAGTCACTCAGTTGTAGCCTGCAAGGCTACTCTTGTCTATGGAATTCTACAGGCAAGAATACTGGAGTGGGTAGCTGTTCCCTTCTCCAGGGGATCTTCCCAACCCAGGGATCAAACCCAAGTCTCCATCATTGCAAGCGGATTCTTTACTGTCTGAGATAACAGGGAAACCCTTGTTTCCCCTACTAAAATATAAATGTTTGATGTCAACTATTGTTCTCATGGACAGAGGAGCCTGGTGGGCTGCAGTCCATGGGGTCGCACAGAGTCAGACATAATTGAAGCAACTTAGCAGCAGCAGCATTGTTCTCATTTATTTAGTAATAGGAGGTGAACAGTTAAAATGGCATTCGCATTTATATTTTAATACACATGGAAGCAACAGTCAAGGGCATGAAGCAGATGCAAACCTCCAGATCCACTCCCCATTCACCTCCTATTCAGCTCTTATGTCAGCAAATGACTTGGAGTTACATGGTCTTACTGTGTCCCTGAGAGGATGAGGAAGGAAAGAAATGTTTTTCAGAAATCAGGAATCTAGGTAGCTTGACAGTGACCGGAAGAGTTGTGACGTCTCTAATTTACTTCTGTCAATGGGACAAATAGCACTGAGATCCTTTTCTATATTGGACAGCACCATACAGTTTTTGCAATGAGGGCCTAGAAAGCTCAGCAGCTTTCTGCTAGCAGCTTGATAAATCCCTTGGAAATACAACATCAGAACTTCCATAAAGTTTATTTTGTATTATAGAAGGCAAGTCTGCATCTTCTAAGGGTGTAAGGGCTTGCACTTAGGCTGCTGTTCTGAGCCCTTTTTTTGGCAATTCACTGTGTATTTTTTGGCAAGTGACTTTAATATATTTTTATAGCAGTAACATAAATTATTGAGCTTTTTATTTATCTTCATGTCTGTTTTGCACCTCTGGACTCTAGACTCTAGGTAATTTAACAGTGAGATATTTGCCTTAATTCATCTTCATATTCCCAGTGATAAGCACCTAATTTTGAATCTCTTCTGGATCTTTGATTTTCATGCTGAAATCATGGATTGTGATTTCCATGATAACCCTAAGGGACCTTCATCTGTTATAAAAATTTGAATGACCCTCAGCTTTAAAAAAAAAAAAAAAGAGAAAGTGCCACTAAATATTGCTTTATATTAACTAATTTTTCAAAGCACACGTCTATCATGTAATTGATGGCAGATGAAGACAAGTAATATTAACTCCAATTTATTTCTGTAATGCCATAGTTATACACATTCAGATAAAAAAGTACCAAATCAGTGTTAGGATTTTAAATTTAAAACCCAAGAGATTAAATGGTATACCAAGTGAAGGAACAGACTGCACATAGTTCATAATTCCTACCCTCAGCACTACTGACATTTTGGACTGGATAATTCTTACTGTATTTATATGCAGGGAAATATGAACCCATTCAAGATAAATGGGTGGTGATGGCTGTCCTGGGCATTGTAAGATGTTTAGCAGCATCCCTGGCTTCTACTCACTAGATGCTCTAGCAAGCCCCAGCTCCACTTTAGTGTTGTCAGATATTGCACAGGACTCCCAGTTTAATTTAAAATCCAGATAAACAATGAATAGCATTTTAGTTTAAGTATACCCCAAGTATTGCATGGGACCAAAAGAAGTAAAAACTGTCACTGTTTCAGATGACCTGATACTGTATGTGGAAAACCCCCAAGGACTCTACCAAAGTACTGTTGGAACTAACAAATAAATTCAGTGAAGTTGCAGGACACAAAATTAATATACAAAACATATGTTGCATTTCTAAGTTAAATTTTGTTGGAGTATAGTTACTTTACAATGTTGTATTAGTTTCTCCTCTATGGCAAATATTTCCCCTCTTTTTTAGGATTTCCTTCTCATTTAAGTTGGGCTTCCCAGGTGGCTCAGCAATAAAGAATCCACCTACAATGCAGGAGCCACAGGAGACATGGGTTCGATCCCTGGGTCAGGAAGATCCACTGGAGAAGGGCACAACAACCCACTCCAGTATTCTTGCCTGGAGATTCCCATGAACAGAGGAGCTTGATGGGCTACAGTCCATGGGATCGCAAAGAGTTGGAAACGACTGAAGCGACTTAGCACAGCATGGCACCCATTTAGGCTACCACAGAGCAGTGATATACACTAGTAACAAGTTATCAGAAACAGAACTCAAGAAAACAGTCTCATTTACAATCATATCAAAAACAATAAAATATTTAAGAATAAATTTAATCAAAAAGGTGAAAGACCTGTACACGAAAACTTAAGATATTGATGAAAGAAATTGAAGAAAACACAAATAAATGGAAAGGCATTCTGTATTCATAGATTAGACGTAAGACTGTTCAAATGCCCATATCTGATTTAAATTGGCTAAAATTCCTTTAACTGCTGTTATCTTAAAATTATAGAGAAAGAAGGAAGCAGAGAGAAGGACTTAGTTGTAGTATCTGCCAGTTTATTCTAGGAATGCAATGCAATGCCAAGGTAAGATTATTACCTACTGTGAGAAACCATCTACATGGTTTGGATGTAGTATACAGTATCAGGTCATCTGAAAGGTGTGGATGATTTTAGAGACCCAAATAACCTATTTTTAAGGAAATTCTCATATTTATTTTCATATTATTTATATCCATATTCATAGTAAGTTATTAAATAAGTAACAGTTTAAGAATAATTCTGTGGTATTATCAGTCTCTCTTTTTCTTTCATTCTAAAATGTAATGTAAAAGTGCATAGATTTTAAAAAAGTATCTCAGGTCTTCATATTCTTTCCCTTTATATCATGTAATTTTGCATGATTGTGTAATGTTGCTAATTGTAATACTTGCTTATGTGGGTAGCTGCTGCTAAATATTGACATGGTCATATATACTGAATTTTGATTCTTCTCACTTTGAGAATTAGTTGTAAAAAACATGCCCCAAATGTATTGGAAAAAAGTCAAATCTGTAAACTAAAATTTACTCTAATATAATAGTAACTATTTTATTTCATAAAAGTTTCAGCTATACATGGTTAATCTTTCAATTATCTCCTAGCAAGTAAGAACCTAAATGCCTTTAACAGAAGTAAATAAGATGTTCTTTATAAATTATCTGTTCAAAACATACAATTGGCAACACAGATTTAGAAAAATAAATGTATCTTCTGTTTCATAATGTGAGATTTATCTGACTTATTTCATTCCTGAAAGCATAACTAGACAAGCCCATGAATAATCAAGGAGGCCATGAGCAGGAAGACTGGATGATGAAAGAGTATATCCACCAGTTGATAATCACTGGTCCAGCCCATAAGATGACTTTTGCATGTTAAATACAACTATTACTAGTATCAATACTAAACTGTTATTAAAAATAGAAATTTCTTTTTTTTTTTTTAATCTTTGATAATTAGGCTTGGTAAAGAATCCACTTAACATTGCAAGAGACCTGGATTCCATCCCTAGGTTGGGAAGATCCCCTGGAGAAGGGAAAGGTCACCCACTCCAGTATTCGGGCCTGGAGAATTCCTTGGACTATACAGTTCATGTGGTTATAAAGAGTCTGACGTGACTGAGTGATTTTCACTTTCACTTCTTTATAAGTAAAGAGAAACTGTTATAATGGCTATAGATTTTTCATATCAATGCTGTAAGAAATAGTAGATAGTTTCAATGCTAATTTCTATTCTAGATTTAGCACAGTAATTTTCAACCCCCCCCCCTTTTTTTTTTTTTTACTTAATGTGTAAGAGACACATTCATTAGTAATAGAAGCTTAGTATGGCTGTGGTTCTCAGATCTGGAGAGTGAATCAGCTAGAGGATTAAAAAACCTCTGGGGAAGATCGTTTATCCTGAAAAAAAAAAAAACCCTGGAAAGTTTGAAATGCCCACTCATTAAAAATCTTGAGTAGGAAGTTGGATAAGTTTCTCATAAGACAGGCGATTTCCCGTTTAAATGTGAAAATCACTAGCATCAATAGGATTATTCTATTAAGTTCCCTACCTCTATCCACAATTCTTATGCCTCTGTAAATATAATTATTAGCTTCCAATATCTGCTATTTGTGGAGCTTTGTTAATAGCAGAGCATCTCTCATTTTGAATAGCCTACAAAACATTAATACAAAAAGTTGCAAAGAACTATAGACTATGGCCTAGCATTTATTCTTTCTTCAGAATATGAATAAGTATTCATTTTAGTCTGAGCTATAAGTGCATTCCTTTACATTTTGATATTTTTACAGACATTGGTAAATTATGTTCTTCATTTAAATGAGTTAATAAGTTTACTCAGGGTAGCCAAAAATATACTCAATCAGACTTTATTATTTCTCTTTTGCTAAGAGGTATTCTGTGCCACTAGTGAACAGACCAAACCCTTACATTACTTGTCTTCCATAAAACATTATTATCTTTTGGCATCCTCTTGCACTAGGGGAAATAAAAAGTCACATGTGGAGAAGTTCTAAATGCTAGACAGAAATGATCCTTGGAGGGCAATTTTTATCCTCCACGGAAGTGTTGCAGACTTCTTCCATTAGCATAGTCCCAAGGAGCAAAAGGTTAGAGATCTGGGACTGCCAGCTCTACCTGAACACATAAGTCAACATTTCCTCCAAGCGACGAGGGAGTGTGAGTGCACCCACATGTGCATTAAAGTATCTGAGACGAGAAATAACAATTGTAATATTTTACATTGCAATGTACTGTACAGATGGTGACATTTTGTTTGTGGTTGTAGGGAAGAAAGGAAGGCAGTTTCCAGACTCCCCTCCCTCAACACCTACCGTTTGGCGTAGGATATGGGAGGCTGAAGAAAACGGAGGGAGTTTTGCCTCGGTTGAAACAGCTGGGAAACAGATGGAAGCTAAAGTGCCATTTGTCAAAAGCCTCATCCAAGGCTCCCACCCATTTTCCACCAAAGAAGAGTTAGTCAAGTGAAGGTAGAAGGAGCGTAAGGGTCAGCAAATGATGGACTTTGGAAAGTGCAGGCAAGAAAAGTCCAAAAAGATGTTTGAAATCCAAGATTATAGAAGTCCAGAAATGCAATCCCAAGGAGCATGTTTTTAATAGGAAGGAAAAAGTGGGATCATCATGGGTGGAAACCACAACAGAATCAAAGATCCAGGGGTGTAAGTGCCCACAGAATTAATTGACATTGGTGCCACTCTACTTAAATTGCATTGACAGTCTCTTTTAGGTAATGAAGTCAAGATGCACATACCCACTCTTTGTCATGTAAATTACAATGTAATTATTCTTGGGTGATCATTGTAAATGTAACTGTGCACAATTCACGTGGTTTTAGTCATTGGATTTCACTTCGTGAGCTACTTAGATTTGGAATTCAGGCACTTGGTTAAGTTGCTTTTGGATATAAATGTTGAATTATAGCCAGACTTTTGGTCAAATTCAGTCATTGGATGTATAAACCATCTTCTTGTATATTTCTAGTTTCAGGGGGCATGCATATAGATAGATAAACTGCAGGTAATCCTTCTTCAAGTACTGGCCCAAGTTTGTATGTTTGTGTGTGTCTGTGGTATTTTTGAAGTACTGTTTAACACTGAGGAAGTTAAAAGAAATTGGTTTCAAAAATAAACACCACTTAATAGGCTTTCCTTGGTGTGAGTTTGTTCATTCATGCTTATATAAGGGAATGTGTTAACCATGAATCATTCAAATTGAATTGCTCATGAGAAAAAATGCTCTGGCTTTGCTGTCAGTTTCCAGACTTATATTACTGAAGGGAGTAAAGCATTGTCCCCTCATAAAGAATAATTAGCCACAGATTTCAAACTGAATGTGGCTCCAAATTGGCGAAAATACTTTTTGATTCACGTGAGAACATGCATCCTTGTGAGAGGGACCTATCTGAATATTCTGGGCTGTGACTGAGTTTGCCTCTGCCAGAATGGCCCATGGAAAAGTTAAGGGGAAAAAAAAGAAAGCAATCATCGGAAAGTTTTGTTCACGCGTTACCAGAATAGCAAAATGCACGCAAGATGTGGAAGTTTGCAAATCTGTAGCTAAGAGAGTGGATAGTGGACAGCAGGTTCCACTCAGAGCCAGGTAAATTGGCATTGTGTAAACACAGCAGACCTGAGAGTTCACACATCACGTCATAACTAAGTCATCCGGTCCCAGTAGCTTATAGTAAAATGCAGTCAGCCTGTGTCTGACATATCGCAAACCACATTTCACACCGAATAAAGCCTGCCTGCCCTGCTAAGATAGGGAGCCAGTCAATACAAGGTTATGTGACAAGCCCAGAAATGCGATCTATGAGTCTGAAGAATTTCCGACAGCGCCACCGTACCGTTCAGTGAAAGGCCCATGATCCCGCAGAGAAAAAGTAACGGTCCTGCATGCCAAAGTTTTGACCTGTTGCCACTGCTGCTCACTTGTGTGTGTGTGTGTCGCTGAGCCATATCAGACTCTTTGCGACCCCGTGGACTGTAGCCTGCTAGGCTCCTCTGTCCATGGAATTTTCCAGGCAAGAATATTGGAGCGGGTTGCCATTTCCTTCTCCAGGGGATCTTTCCGAACCAGGGCTGCTACGTAGACCTAGAAAACTTTGCATTTGGCCAGCTTTGATTCTGGTAAGAATCAAATCAAAACTGTTTAGCTTAGGGCACCTTGTCTAGTGGATTTCCATTATGCAGGGCCCTCTTAACTTCAGATAGACTTCTCTCAGCCAGACAGGAAAAGAGCACTAAAAAAGCCCAACATCTTTGCACATAGCACGTTTAAGTATCGTTAGATGAAGAGGCAAATATTGCTTTAAAAGACCCTTCATAAAGCTATTCAGTTCAATTCAGTTCAGTCATTCAGTCCTGTCCGACTCTTTGCGACCCCATGGACTGCAGCATTTGAGGCCTCCCTGTCCATCACCAACTCCCGGAGTTTACTCAAACTCATGTCCATTGAGTCGCTGATGCCATCAAACCATCTCATCCTCTGTAGTCCCCTTCCCTTGCCTTCAGTCTTTCCCAGCATCAGGGCCTTTTCAAATGAGTCAGTTCTTCACATCAGGTGGCCAAAGTAGTGGAGTTTCAGCTTCAGCATCAGTCCTTCCAATGAATATTCAGGACTGATTTCCTTTAGGAAATCATAAAACTTTACCTTAGTACATTTGTCAGTTTTTTTTAAATGTCCCTTTTTCGGTAATCTGATGGTAATATTATTGATCCATTATTTTTTCTATAACACATCAGGTGGCCAAAGTAGTGGAGTTTCAGCTTCAGCATCAGTCCTTCCAATGAATATTCAGGACTGATTTCCTTTAGGAAATCATAAAACTTTACCTTAGTACATTTGTCAGTTTTTTTTAAATGTCCCTTTTTAGGTAATCTGATGGTAATATTATTGATCCATTATTTTTTCTATATCATTTATCTCATTTGGCTTCATAGAAGAGTTCATTGTATCCCTATGTGATTAAGGCATTACTATTTATATGTAGATGCTCAAAAATAACTAGAAAACTGAATTTTCGAGAGTATACAGACATGCTACTTTATCTTGATTATGTTTATATTTCACTGGGGATACATTTGACATGAATTATTAGAGCTGGTATGATTATATATTACTTGGTATATGTAGACTGTTTTTTCACAATAGATATGCATGAATATTAAGAATATCTTCTAACCTACATATCAGGGATAGTATATGGACAAGTAAGATTTGATTTTGTTGTTTAGTCATTTGGTCATCTTCAGCTCTTTTGCAACCCCGTGAATTGTAGCCTGCCAGGCGCTTCTGACCTTGCGGTTTCCCAAGCAAGAATACTGGAGTGGGTTGCTCCTTCTCCAAGGGATCTTTCTGACCCAGGGATCGAACCCCCATCTTCCGCATTGCAGGAAGATTCTTTACTGCTGAGCCACAGGGGAAGACTGATAAAGAAAATAGTCTATGTTAATTATGTCTTGAACTCTTAGGGAAAAAAATACCATGATATACTGTAAATTATTATTTTTATAGGGCATTATAAGATGTTGTGTTTGGCTAGCTATGTTAGATGTTATGCATCCTATGTTTATCTCATATATAGTGAAAAATCATTTAAAATTCTTTTCATATTTTGAGTTAAATGAGCAAAATTTTATTTATAGATTCTATGTTGCCCTAAGAATTATGCAAGAATAGAGCATTGTTATTGCCTTTAAGGAGATTGCATTTCAATAAAAATTAAAAAGGCAATAAATTCACACAGACACACTCATACACACACACACTTAAGTATACACACTTATGTATGCTTAGTCCCAGCTTGAACTGACTTTTGTGGTCTAGTTGCTAAATTTGAATTTCTCAAACAATCACATACTGAGTCACCACTATTTTTAGGATCCCTCTGTTCAATTAAACTTAGAACTCAAGAATTTATGTTGAAAAACTTATTAGAAGAAATCTTGTATCTGAACAGTTTTAGATAAAAACTTCTTTAATAGTGAGGCTTTGTTTTTTCTTGTTACTAATATTATAATAGCATATTAAGTGAAAGTGTTAGTCACTTAGTCGTGTCTGACTCCTTGTAACTCCATTGACTGGGGTCTGCCAGGCTCCTCTGTCCTTGGAATTCTCTAGGCAAGTATTAGAGTGGGTTGCTATTCCCTTCTCCAGTGGGTCTTCCCAACCTAGGGACTGAACCAGTGTTTTCTGCATTGAAGGCAGATTCTTCACCATCTGTGCCATCAGGGAAGCATATTAAGAACAGTTAAGTTTTTTTGTGTATATTGATATTCCAAAAGAAGAAAACTAGACACAGCCCCAATTAGGCTGTGAGTCACCTCAGGGCACATTGGGAAAAAAATGCAATTTATCTCACCCTGTCAAGATAAATCTTACTGTCTTTGGTTTCTCTCTGTTTTTACTATGTTTAATAGAGTACCTGGAAAAGTAGTTATTCAGTAAATGTTTCTGTTATAAACGAAATTATTGAATGTGTTTGAGTGAATGAACTAAATCTAATTCTTTTACTTTTTTCCCCTCAGACTCCCAGGAAGGAAATTACAAGTCAGAAGTCAACAGCAAACCCAGAAAGGAAAGGACAGCTTTTACCAAAGAGCAAATCAGAGAACTTGAAGCAGAATTTGCCCATCATAATTATCTGACCAGACTGAGGCGATATGAGATAGCAGTGAATCTGGATCTCACTGAAAGACAGGTAATGTTGGACATTGTCATTGTATATTTTTAGTTGCTTTGGGTCAACAATCTTCTCTCACCATTTAAAAAATATCTAGATCAGTTCAGTTCAGTCTGTCAGTAGTGTAAGATTCTTTGTGACCCCATGGACTGCAGCATGCGAGGCCTCCCTGTCCATCACCAACTTTTAGAGTTTACTCAAACTCATGTCCACTCAGTCAGTGATGCCATTTAACCATCCCATCCTCCGTTGTCCCCTTTTCCTCCTGCCTTCAGTCTTTCCCGACTTCAGGGTCTTTTCAGATGAGTCAGTTCCTCCATCAGGTGGCCGAAATATTGAAATTTCAGCTTCAGCTTCAGTCCTTCCAATCAATATTCAGGACCAGTTTCCTTTAGGATTGACTAGTTTGATCTCCTTGCTGTCCAAGCATCTCTCAAGAGTCTTCTCCAACTGCTGCTGCTGCTGCTGCTGCTGCTAAGTCACTTCAGTCGTGTCTGACTCTGTGCGACCCCTTAGATGGCAGCCCACCAGGCTCCCCCATCCCTGGGATTATCCAGGCAAGAGTACTGGAGTGGGGTGCCATTGCCTTCTCCAATGCATGAAAGTGAAAAGTGAAAGTGAAGTCGCTCAGTTGTGTCCGACTCTTAGTGACCCCATGGACTGCAGCCCACCAGGGGATTTTCCAGGCAAGAGTACTGGAGTGGGGTGGCATTGCCTTCTCTGGTCTTCTCCAACACCACAGTTCAAAAGCANGAAAAGTGAAAGTGAAGTCGCTCAGTTGTGTCCGACTCTTAGTGACCCCATGGACTGCAGCCCACCAGGGGATTTTCCAGGCAAGAGTACTGGAGTCGGGTGGCATTGCCTTCTCTGGTCTTCTCCAACACCACAGTTCAAAAGCATCAGTTCTTCATTGCTCAGCTTTCTTTATGATCCAACTCTAACATCCATACAGGAGTACTGGAAAAACCATAGCTTTGACTATGTTGACCTTTGTTGGCAAAGTAATGTCTCTACTTTTTAACATGCTGTCTAGGTTGGTCATAGCTTTTCTTCCAAGGAGCCAGCATCTTTTAATTCTATTGCCGCAGTCACTATCTGCAGTGATTTTGGAGCCCAAGAAGATAAAGTCTCTCACTGTTTCCATTGTTTCCCCATCCATTTGCCATGAAGGGATGGGACTGGATACCATGATCTTTGATTTTTTAATGTTGAGTTTTAAGTCAGCTTTTTCACTCTCCCCTTTCACTTTCATCAAGAGGTTCTTTAGTTCCTTTTCACTTTCTGCCTAAGCATGGTATCATCTGCATATCTGGGGTTTTGATATTTCTCCTGGCCATCTTGATTCCAGCTTGTGCTTCATACAGCCCAGAATTTCTTATGATGCATAGAAGTTAAATAAGCAAGGTGATGATATATAGTCTTGACATACTCCTTTCCCAATTTGGAACCAGTCTGTTGTTCCATGCCCGGTTCTTACTGTTGCTTCTTGACCTGCATATAGATTTCTCAGGAGACAGGGTCTGGTAGTCCCATCTCTTGAAGAATTTTCCAGTTTGTTGTGATCCACACAGACAAAGGCTTTGGTTTAGTCAATAAAGCAGAAGTGGATGTTTTTCTAGAATTTGATCTAATGGGTGTGGGCAATTTGATCTCTGGTTCCTCTGCCTTTTCTAAATCCATCTTGAACATCTGGAAGTTCCTGGTTCACATACTGTTGAAGCCTGGCTTGGAGAATTTTGAGCATTAGTTTCTTAGCATGTGAGATGAATGCAATTGTGCAGTAGTTTGAATATTCTTTGGCATTGCCTTTCTTTGGGATTGGAATGAAAACTGACCTTTCCCAGTTCTGTGGTCACTGCTGAGTTACCAAACTTGGTGACATATTGAGTATAGCATTTTAAGAGCATCATCTTTTAGGATTTGAAATAGCTCAGCTGAAATTCCATCACCTCGACCAGCTTTGTTCATAGTGATGCTTCCTAAGGCCCACTTCACTTCCATTCTAGGACGTCTGGCTCTAGGTGAGTGATCACACCATGGCGTGGTTATCATGATCTGTAATTCTAGATATCTGGATCTGTGATTCTCAAATATCATTGGGAAGACCAATTTTCTCTTTCACGATGAAGCTTTTGCCCAGCATAATGATATAATTAAGGAAGAATAAAATAAAGTGAAGTGAAGTCACTCAGTCGTGTCTGACTCTTTGCAATCCCATGTCCATGGGATTCTCCAGGCAAGAATATTGAAGTGGGTTGCCATTTCCTTCTCCAGAGGATCTTCCCAACACAGGGATCATACCCGGGTCTCCCTTACTGCAGACTTTTTACTGGCTGAGCCACCAGTTCAGTTCAGTTCAGTCGCTCAGTCATGTCCGACTCTTTGCGACCCCATGAATCGCAGCACGCCAGGCCTCCCTGTCCATCACCATC
>SJYX01010221.1:112290-124842 GCA_006410675.1 Oreotragus oreotragus
TTCCTGACTTGCCATTCTTGGAAAAGAATTATAAGCAATTATATGAAAAATTATATTATATGTATATGTACACACACACTATATACACAGGACTTCCGTGGTGACTCAGATGGTAAAGAATCTGCCTGCAATGCAGGAACCCCAGGTTGGATCCCTGGGTGGGAAATATCCCCTGGATATAGGAATGGCTGCCCATTCCAGTATTCTTGCCTGGAGAATTCTATGAACAGAGGAGCCTGGTGGGCTACAGTCCATGGGGTCCCGAAGAGTCGAACACGACTGAGTGACTGACACTTTCACTTCATTTTTCACACTATACACACACACATACCCAGTTTTCATCTTTGTTTTTTTTGAGTCTCTTTTAAAATTCTGCATCACTTAGACTTTGCTGTGTAACAAACCTCTTGCAAGTCTTAATGGCTTTAAATAATAACCAGCGCTTAACTTCCTCAAATTTTAGAGGATCACACATTTTTCTCTGCGCTCGACTGGACAGTTCTGCTTCCGGCCTTACCTGGAGCCCTTGTGCGACTCTATTCAGCTGGTGGGTCATTAAGAACTGGCTGTTCTAGGAGCCTCACCTGGGACAGCTTGTCTCTAGTCTGTTGCATGTGTGATTTCGTCTTCTAATAGGCTCCCTGGCAGTCTTCAAATAGTGGTAGAAGTATTCCCAGGAGTATTTAGAGAAAAAACATCAGTGTGCGTGGGTGTTCAAAGCCTCTGCTCGGATCATGTTTCCTAATGTCCCATTGTCTAAAGCGAATCGGATGACCAAGCTCGGTAAGAGAGCACCACCCACGGGAGTGGATACATGGAAGGAAGGCAAAAATTTTTGGAGGTCATTAGGGAAACAATCCAACTATAGCCTCATAAAGGGAAAAATTACAACAATAAAAGTAAATCCTGAGATAATTAGGTTTTCAAATAATTGCAAATTTGGTATTGTTCAGAAGTTTTTTTTATCCTATAAATCTCTATTAATTAGTTTGTCAAGTTAATAAAAAATATAATGGATATATGTGGAATCTAAATTCCAAATCAAAATTATGTCTTTAGTTTTTGTTACTAAGAAAAATTCAGTTGTTATGAGAAAAAATCAGAACAAAAACCCTGTGTTTGCCAGATGGAATTGTGTATCCTTAGGCAAGTAACAATCTCCCCAAGGCATAAAATGGAAATTAAAACTACCTTCTCTTTATTTTACTCAGGTTTATATGTCACAATGAATGTGAAAGGACTTTTAGCATAAACTATAAAACAAATATATTACTCAGAGGGGGAAAACGTCTTTGCTATGAAAGGCATAGTGAGTTAATCCTTTTGTAATACAAATACTTCTCATCCCAAGGAGATATTTTCAGCTAATTTTCTCATGGTTGGGCTTTTAAAATTATAAACATAGAGTTATCAATAGAAGCCTTTTCATTCATCTTCTTTTAATTGAGATACAGCTATTCCATTTCTTTGATTTTGCATTAATGCCATTCATACTTACCTATGTAATCTATGTCTTGATTTAAAATATTAAATAGCATCCCTTTTATAGGGTTTCCACCTCTAAAATATTCTAATTCTAGATTTGCAATTTTTCAATTCCATTTTACTGAAAGATTTATTTTTTCCATACTTTAAAATAACATGGGATTTATTAAAGTAACTTAAATGTATATACCAAAGAATATTATATCTACTCCCATATTGTTCATTGTTTCCCTAAACTTTAATAGGTTGTTTAATCACCTAAAATATTTTTTCTCTATTTTTTTAAAAGCCTTTCAAGATTCAAATACAGAGAAAGAACAGATATGTTCTACATAATGTGAAGGGAAAAAGCAGCAAATATTGAATCATTTCCACTAGCAACAAAATTATTTCACAGAAATAACTTTCTCCTAAATGAAAATTTATAAACAGAAGCAGTTTTAAATGTACTTTTATTTAGAAAACTTACACAGTTGCCTATAAAATATGTCTATGTATAACTGATATGTTATTTGTAGATACTGCTCCTTTGTTTATATCACCCAGTCAATGTCAGTTCAGTCATTCAGTGGTGTCTGACTCTTTGCAACCCCATAACTACAGCATGCCAGGCTTCCCTGTCCATCACCAACTCCCGGAGCTTACTCAAACTCATGTCCCAGTCAATATACCTGCCACATATTCTACAATGGGCTATACATGTGATTGTAAATATTTGAAATAATGATTAGATTTCCTTTTAGAAAAAAATAATATATGCTAAATCCTTGAGTGTTACTCAGGACTCAAATTTCCAAATCTGGAGGAACAGCTCTGAAATCTCCAAAGAAATTGGACTTTTATGTTTGTGTCTCCCACATGGCAACGCCTGTACAAGTAGAGGACATCTATTATCCCCTTTGAGTTCCATCTGGCCAAAGAGGAAGAAGAAGGGTAAAGAGAAAAGAGGCTTACCCTGCAAAGTAATTCCACATTAGCACTTAAGTATTAAAGAAAATTGTTTTATGTTCAGTAAAAGTGGCACGAAGTTAAGCTTTAAATATTTTAATTATGTGCTTAGTCACTCAGTCGTGTCTGACTCTTTTCGAACCCATGGATTGTAGCCTGCCAGACTCCACTGTCTATGGGGATTCTCCAGGCAAGAAGACTGGAGTCGGGGTTTCCATGCCCTCCTCCAGGGGGTTTTCCCAATCCAGGGATTGAACCCAGGTCTCCTGCATTGCAGGTGGATTCTTTTAATGTCTGAGCCACCAGGAAAGCCCAACGCTGTTTTGTGTAACAGTTACCACTGTAACAACCATCCAACTTATAATTTACACCTTCCCGTGCACAACGTCTTCTTCTACACTGTTCTCAATCAACAGCTAATAATCCTTAATTGGCAGAGTCACTTGGAATACTTTGAAGAGCCAGTCAGACTAAAGACCCTCCTGTCCCAAGGTATTTTTAAGTTTGACAGGCTTATTCTGGCTTTTTCATCCATCCAGACGCATTTGGAAAAAACTCATGCCAAAGTTTTAATATCTCACAGTGGGATGAAGAGGGAAGGCAGTTGCATAAAGCTATAGGAGTGTAAAAAATGGACATATTTATAGAGTCAACACTGCTAGATATAGAAAGAATGAGAGCTTCTTCCATGTCACAAAATTATTTTACAAAGCTAATCAAAGGTGCGATGTTGCAGATTTGTAAGCTAACTGACCAGAATAAACAGACTGAATTAATGATTCCGCTGCCAAGATAAATGGAAAAATCCCACCTAGTTGGATCACATTCCATTAGTGGAAATGAGAGGGATTATGTTTTGTTTGTTACTCATAAATCATTAAATGGCTCATTGCCAAGTGTTTTCCAAATAGACATCAATTTTTTGGATGACTATGAAGGAGAATTTTTCCTGGGCCAAGTAAACAGTGGTTTTGTCTTTTACTGAGCATTTTACACAACCCTTCTCCTTTGTAGGTTAATTTCTATACATTTATATGAGTACTTTTAGTTATCTAGCTAAGAAGTTATATCTGCAAGATCAGACATATTGTCTATTCAAGGTAACCTGGCGTAGTCCATGATTTTAGATATTTCCTCATATCTTTAGAGTAGTTTTTAACAGTCATCTAGAGTAACAGTTAGATGTTTCTTTTGCTTACACCATGGTATGACTGCTATTTTGAGTGATTAAATATGACTGGGCTCGACCAGAAAAGTGGGGGTAGAGAATAGAGTGAATGAGTTGATGGTGGAATATAAAATAAGCTTTAATTTTGGGAATTTCCTCAATAAGGAAACAATTTATATTTAATCAGCAAATCAACAGTAACATTTTGAAACATATCATGTGTTGCAACACAGATCATCTTTTAAAGTGTAGTGTTAAAGAAAAACATCTTCTGCCGTGAAAGATTACTCCTTTTTCACATTATCCTTGCAGTCATATAATCTTTTTTATCATATAATGTAAGGTAAAATCTTATTAAGAAGATCCTGAAAATTTTGAGGAGCCGATTCAACTTTTATGTTGGTATGTTCAACTTTAAAGAGATTTTCTGTTATCTAAATATGTATATACAGCATTGCATATGTTCCATGACATCTATAAAAGAATAAGCACAAGTCTAATAAAGGACAGTTTATAGAGAATTTGGCTATAGGAGACTTTCTACAAGTCAGTCTCCCTATTTCTATGACTCATCATGAAAACCTCAGAAACATAGTCAATTTAGGATGGATTTTAACTTCATTTCTCTTTAGCACTTATAAATTTTATGCAAGACAGATTTTTTCAATTAAAAAAATTTTCCAGTTATTGAAATTACTGAATACTTTTGTGTCAATATATAGTCTTATGACAGTAGCCTTTGCCATTACAAGTTCTTAGAATAATTTTGGAGACAGGCCCTAAATCTAATAAAAGTGCAGTGAGGGCTTACATATATTCTGATATTAAACTTGCTTGTCAAGGAATAATCAGAATATTTAATTAGATTGAATCTTAAGAATTGCTAGTGTTGTACTGTTCTTATAAGGATGATGAGTTTATGTGTTTCAATCAAATATTTATATTTGACAAATTTCACAAAATTAGACAGTGGCTAGGGAAGAGGTCATTTCTTAAAATAGTATGCACTGGTTGTGATGTGTTGCTATTGTTAAACCTTAAGCCAGAGATTAGACAAGATGTTGAGAACAAAGGCCATCATTCTAGTTGATCTTAGTAGTTTAAACAAGGTAAGTACCAGCAGTGGATCAGAATACATAAATTCCATGTATTCAAGACTACTGTTTAGGAAATTTTTAACACAGTAATGGAGAAAAGTGCCTAATTTAGTTTTTATATTTCCACTCAGATTTGCTGAAGTCTTTTGTTCATGATCTACTGAGGTGACAAGATTTCACTTAAATAAGTAAAACTCATATCCATTTTTTTAAATCTTGTGTAGAAATAGGATTAGGAGTAGTAAAATTTCATTGTAAATTTTTACTCATAAATGGGTCATTTGAGTTGAATTCCATCATGTTTGACAGAAAGAGGTATAATTGTTAGCATTTAGTACTGCTAAAGGGTCAAAATAAAAGTAATCAGACCTCTAAGAATTTTGCTCATCGTGTGAATTATTACTCTGGTTGTATTTTGGGAAAGGAGAATGTAATACGTACGATTGTCTTGTAATAGTACTCATTGCATTACTGTTTATTATGGAGAATTTCATTTGTTTCCTAAAAAAAAGTTTATTTCTTGTTCAACATATTACTTGCCCATGACTACCAATGGCTAATGTGTATTCAGTTTGTCCAAAAACATGTGAAATTGTAAATGTTTTATGACTACATTAGTGAGCCTGGTTCTCAGGCATTCTAAGGACAAAAAAAAAAAAAAGGGGGGGGACTTTGAAACCGAAAATTATAGAGGCCAGGAAGTGATTTCCTGGTCATAAACATTGTTTTAAAATAGAGGAGAAAGGTGAGAGGCAGTCCTCTATGCAGGAATTCAGTCTTTAGTCATGGAATATGTTCTAACCCCTTTCACCCTCCAATCCCACCCCCTAGAAACACACACACACACACATGCACACTACCTCCCAACCCCATGTTGCACTGCTGTAGAAACAGCAGAGTCAACTGGCAGCTCCCATGAACTTCTTGGAAACAGCCAAGGGATTCCTTCTCTTAATCAGATATAAATCTATTCAGGCAGGAAGAGTAAGAAAGCTTTCTTTTCCCCCATTTTTCATCCCTACCTTAGAGAGCAATCTGGGCTCTAATTTTCAGTTCATCTACTGACTTTGCCACTGAATTACTTGGATATATCTTACTAGAGTCTGTTTACATTAGGTTTACTAGATCAGCTGCCATGATCAATTTAATCACACAGGTGTGATTAAATTTCCAAACTGTATTTATATAATTACTTCTTTGCATGCATTCACATGTTAAAGATGTGAATAAATATTTGTTAGACAGTGTCTACAGGATTTCAAGTGTTCATATACAAATAGAAACAGTTGGAATATTAAATCTACAAATTCCAGATGTTTAGAGACATCTAGATATGTCACTGAAATATTTATTTTCGTCCAGATGTTATGTGTTATGATTGTTTCTTCAAAATACAGACATTTATGGTATTCTATAAATATGGGTTATAGCATCATGTAGATTCTAATTTCTATCAATGTTTCGCCTAAGGCCATTTTAGGAAACTGTATGACAATCCAGATACATATTTCATTTGTGTTCTCCTGATGTATTGTGAACCCTCAAATGAACTTATACATAGAAGGCCATATGTGAATGACTGAATAAATTAAAGAGATAAAAATGAACGTTTAACAAATACCAAGAATGATTCTCACTTACAGTATTTTTATTAAAGAGAAGAATTAGATTTCTAGATTCTGAAATACATCATTTAAGCAAATTAGTGACGATAAGATTCTCTGAGCTGTTTTCTTTACTAATATGTGAATAAATGTTTTTATATAGTAGTTTGATCATGCAGGCAATGTGAATACAAAATACTTTGTTAACTAAGGGGTAAAAAGTGAGATTTCATAATAATCAGATATTCTGAACAGTAAGGTTTATAACTGAGCACCTTAAATGCTTACAACTAATATTATAGGCTATTGTTTCATTTCTTATTTTTTATTATGAAAATTTTGTTGAAAAAATATTATCTTCATGCAGTCATTGAGAGTCTATAAGTCTAGTTTATATTGCTTTGATTTCATGAAAAATAGTATTTTTTCATTACTTAGATTCTTGTGGGAGAAATTTTTTATCTGAATTGTTCATCATACTATGTAGCAAAATATACTTTATATGGAATCTTGCCTTAGAGCCAAACTTTAAAAAAGGAAATAATAATAAATTAATTAACCAGCATTTCCAGAGAAATTGCAGATATGACATAAATTGACAATAAAAGTTTGCAAAATTTATATATCATACTCCAAGATGGGCAGATTTGTTTTAGTTGTATGCAAAATATTTGATGATACAGTGTCCCAGCTTCTAAGGTACTACTCTAGGTTACTAGGACGAAAAAAGCAGAGGCACACAGGATGCCGGCAGCAATAACATCATGAGATTCCCAGAGGAGGGAAATTATTTTCTATAAACAAAGCAGTGTGCGACATTGAATGTAGGGGTAGAGTTCATGCCATGTTATGGACCATTCAGGGAATCTCTTATTAGGGGATTAGCGATGACACCGACTACAACTGCAAGCAATTTAAGGATATTCTGTAAAAGATGAAACTAATCTTTATGCATCTCAGTATATGCTAAAGGCCTCACATACAGTCAGTAAACTGCCCTTGAGGGCTGGAATTATTTCTTATTTATCTGTATGCATTCCTTGGTCTAACCCCTCTTACCTATTATTAAGCATGCAGTAATATTGAGTGTATGAATGAGTGAATAGAGATTCCAAGTCACCAAGAAAGCATGATATTAGTTTAACTGTACTTAGTTTGTAAATACAGATTTTTATATGAAACAAACTTGTAAACTTTAATCAAAATAATTTTCTTATTTTAAAAATTGTCAAGCATTTGAATGATTATTCTTTAGCTGTCTTACAAAAGTATTTTTTCAGTCTAGTCAACAAAACTGGATTATTGTGATAATAAATTAAACTATAAAGCTTCTTTATTCATAAGACCATGGTGTTATTATTCTAATGGCAATATTGACATAATTTGAAATTTTTTTTTTTGTATTTATTTTTTTACACGAACTGCCAAACATGAACCCCCCTCCCACCTCCCACCCCACATCATCCCTCCAGATCATCCCCATACACCAGCCCCAAGCGTCCTGCATCCTGCATTGAACATAGACTGGCAATAGATTTGTTTTTAATACTGTGATGGTTGTGGAAAAATATATACTTTTCCCCCAGATCTTCCTCTCCTTATTTTAATTTGTCCTAATATTTCATAGTATGTTTGAAAATACAACTGGACACACTGACTATTGAATTTCTGTACTTTTTCTTCACAATTTATAAGGTACACTCATCATTGCATGTATTGCTGTTTTGTTCCATTACTAAATTCATGGAGTTTCCATATGAAATATGTAGTCTGATCCCTTGAGAAAATACGTAAAGGTGTTAGAATTATTAGATTTATTATATAATCATCAAATGCTTTCACCTACATGCACATATCTATAAACCACATATATGTATGGTGTGTGTGTGTGCTTAGTTAGGCTTGTTCGACTCTTTTGTGACCCCATGGATTGTAGCCCACCAGGCTCCTATATACATGGGACTCTCCAGGCAAAAATCCTGGAGTGGATAGCCATTTTTCCACTAGTGCAAGATCCTCCTCCAGGGGATCTTCCCAATCCAGAGACTGAACCCATGACTCTTGTGTCTCTCACACTGGCAGGATTCTTTACCATTGAGCCACTTGGGAAGCCCTTTATGATTGGTTACATAACTACTATTGAAGCTACTAGTGAAATCTTTCATTAGTCTGTTTAAGAAAATGAAATGGCAGAATTTCATGTGGTAGACACAGGAAACAACACAAAATAGCCTATGCTGTTTCTAAAATCCATACCATCTTCTTACATTTTTCTCATGTAGAATTGCACATAACAGGTTTTATGCTGGTATTACAGAATTACTGCACCCCTTCTCCTAAAAAAGGAAATAAGTGTAGATTTAACAAAATCTATTCCTCCCATTTTCTGCCAAGATTATTTTGGCTGGATATTTCACTCTTCAGTGACAATGATGATGATGTGTTTCTTCCATCTGGATTTGTCCACGGAGAAAATGTCTCTATGGAGAATCTTGAAAGGCTCATTATTCCAACAGTACAAATATGAAAATTGAGGCAGAGAGAAGTATAATTTTCTCAAATTCACGCAGAAGTGCAGCCAGAAGTGGAGCCCAATTCATGTGGAAAAGATCTAATGAAACATGCAATGTCAAGCTTACAGTGGTAATTAAATTGAGTAGTATAATTACCTAAATTACAGTACAGGAAGATAGTGTCATATTTACAAACCTAATTATATTGAGTGGGAGAATTACCTGAATGATACTAATCATATGGATGGCATTCACATGCTTTATATGCTTTACTTTTCTAACCTGAAGGCTTAAAAAGTATGAGCTTGAAATATAACAGGAACAAAGCAAAATAAAATCAATCTGAAGCCACCCAACCCCAGGTTTAAATTCTGGCACCACATTTACCTATTTTTGTGTTCTTAGCCAAGTCGTTTAACCTTTAAGTCGCAACTTCCTCGTCTATAAAAATTCGCGTTTGGAAAATGCATATATAGCACCTGTTGGTATAGTTGCTTGGCCCTAAGTAGGTATATGATTAAAAGTCACAACTTATCATTTGGTTATTAAGTACCAATAATACAAGAACACCAATCCATTTGTTTTTAATCAATCTATTTTAGTACAAATTCTGAGTTTCTACATTGTCTTATTTTTTTTTCTAATTAAGTGGATAATATATGTATGAGGTAAGGTGAAGTCGCTCAGTTGTGTCTGACTCTTTGTGACTCCATGGACTGTAGCCTACCAGGCTCCTCCATCCATGGGATTCTCCAGGCAAGAGTACTGGAATGGGTTGCCATTTCCTGGATCTTCCAGACCCAGGGATCAAACCCAGGTCTCCTGCATTGGAGGCAGACACTTTAACCTCTGAGCCACCAGGGAAGGTATAATATAAGATTTCAATTATAGTCTGATAGAACAATGAAAATGCAGAGTTGAGAAATGACAAGGTTTAAAGATTGTTTTCCTGCCAGCAGCTGAGAAAACTGTGTTAATTTTGATGGAGTACTGTGATTTGAAGACCACTGAAATAAATACATCTTTAGAAATATAGTATCTTTCTCTTTAGCTTCTCTTAGTACTTTGAATTTACAGAAATTGAGCTTGTTTATAAAATGAAAATGGAGAATATTCAACATATTCCTGGAGTAGAAAAAAACAGAACTATCTGTGTCAAATATGAAGACTTCCTATGAAATCATAATAATTAAGATGATGTTTTTGTCAAAAGGAGAGAACAGCTGAGTGCATCAGTAAAGCTATGCATGCATGGAAACTTGACATATGACAGAGTTGAAAACAATTATTTCTTGGAAAAGGGTGGACTATTTGTTAAATGGTCTTGGAACAACTTATTATACAACTGGAATAAAGTAAATTTAGGAATTTTCTTTGCAGTAAATACTAAAATCAATAGTCAGAGTTAAGCACTTACTTCGATTTGAAATGCAAACCTTAAAACTTTTTAAAAGAAGACATAGAAGAGTATCTTAATGGTCTCAGAAGAAAGATTTTTAATTAAGACATGAAAAAGATAGTCATAACAGGAACATTTGATAAATTTGAATATAATAAATTTTAGAGTTTCTGATCATCAAAAGATACCCAAGGAAAGGAAAAGGACACACTATAAACTGATAGACTGAAATAACAGCCATATAACCCTAAGCATTAAGTTAGCATCTGGAACATATTTTATGAGTCCATAAGGAATGCAACTGAACAACAAAATAAGGAATGAAATTAAATCAAAAAACACTCACTGTAACCCAAAGATGTGGAGGCATTTCACAAAAGAAGAGCGACAAATGGGCCATAAACACTTAAAGATGCTTTGCCTTATTAGTAATCAGGAAATGGAAAATTAGAACATGGTGAGATAACATTTATGGTCATTATATTGGAAAAAAATTTACTTATAAATCCAAATAGTGACACTAAGATGTGGATCAATAAGAACTCTTACACTCTGGACTGTGAACATTGGTGTCACTTTAGAAAATAATTTTTCTATATTATCACATTAAACTCAACATTCATACACCCTGTGGCCCACTGATGGCAACTCCTGGACGTATACTCAGAGAAGTTCTATCACACATTTATCACAGCATAACTGCAAGAATATTTTTAACAGCATCAATTATAAAAGAAACAACAAAATAGTTCAAGTGTCTATGAACAGGGGAATGGGTGGGTACACAGTGATATATTCACAGAGTGGAATCGCACACAATCATAAAAAAAGAATGCCATGCCTTGAATCAACATGGATTAGGCAAGAAACCTAGAGTTAATGGTATGTATAGTATAGATAAACAACAAGGTCCTACTGTATAGCACAGGGAACTATATTCAATATCATGTGATAAACTCTAATGGAAAAGAATATGAAAAAGAATGTGTAACTGAGTCACTTTGCTATATAGCAGTAAAAATACAACATTGTAAAACAGCTATCAGTCAGTCAGTTCAGTCGCTCAGTCGTGTCCGACTCTTTGCGACCCCATGAACCACAGCACGCCAGGCCTCCCTGTCCGTCACCAACTCCCGGAGCCCACCCAAACCCATGTCCAGCCAGTTGATGAAGCCATCCAACCATCTTATCCTCTGTCGTCCCCTTCTCCTGCCCTCAATCTTTCCCGGAATCAGGGTCTGTACTTCAATTAAAAAAAAAAAAGAAAGAAACCAAATAAAATGGGACAATATTAAGAAAAGAAAAAAACATGTCTTATGGTTAAAAGCATTCCATTTTGATAAGCCTAAAAGGCAAGAAGAATTAAACAGTACTTCTTAGGGTCCATGTGTGGTGAAAAAAGCTGTTGTCTCTATTTGTTTCAAATAAAGGCTTGTGCTCTGTGTAATCAGTTGTGTCAGACTGTTTGCAACCCTTTTCATTGTAGCCCGCCAGCCTCCTCTGTCCGTGGGATTTCCAAGTCAGGAATACTGGAGTGGGTTGTCATTTCCTCCTCCAGGGGATCTTGCTGACCCAGGGATCAAACCCACGTTCCTGTCTCCTGCAATGCAGGCAGATTCTATACCCACTGAGCCATCGAGGACGCCCAAATAAAAGCTTAGGGATGATAAGCACAAAATTCAGGCTTGTGGTAACTTGAGTGGAGTAGGCAGAGAAATGCAATGTAAAAGGAACACTTAGCTTACTTAGCTTAATAAGAATATACAAAGATGAGAAGTGCAATAGAAGAGGAACTAAGGTGAAGTTGCTCAGTCGTGTCTGACTCTTTGCGACCCCGTGGACTGTAGCCTACCAGGCTCCTCCGTCCATGGGATTCTCCAGACAAGAATACTGGAGTGGGTTGCCATTTCCTTCTCCAGGGGATCTTCCCAACCCAGGGATCCTAAACAAGAAAATGAAATGATGCCATTATTATGGTTGTGGCCGTGGATGGTCATTTAATGCATACATAAAATTTTTGTTTTATTATGTGCATGCATGCTAAATCACTGAAGGAGATCTTCCCAACCCAGGGATCGAACCCGGGTCTCCTGCATTGCAGGCAGATGCTTTGCCATCTGAGCCACCAGGGAAGACTATCATATATTCAGTTCAGTTCAGTTCAGTCGCTCAGTCGTGTCCGACTCTTTGTGACCCCATGAATTGCAGCACGCCAGGCCTCCCTGTCCATCACCATCTCCCAGAGTTCACTCAAACTCACGTCCATTGAGTCGGTGATGCCATCCAGCCATCTCATCCTCTGTCATCCCCTTCTCCTCCTCCCCCCAGTCCTTCCCAG